>JABUQX010087308.1:0-5000 GCA_015478945.1 Trachelipus rathkii
AAAAGTTAAGAATCCCTCAAAATCAGCTTCCTCCTCCAGGGAATCATCGCTATTAGTGAACAAGGAGGTATCAGCGATGAACTCTGACTCATAAGAGTTAGCTGAATCAGTCTCAGACTCAAGATCGCTGGATTCAGGAGGATTTTCATCATCCCCATCCAACAAACTTTCCTCGTCCGAGAAAAATGCATCACTAATTTCTTTATTTCGAGTCAGGTATTTTCGTAAATAAACAGGAATCTCAATCCATTCCCTTAAGTGGGAGAAATGGACTTTTTGAGTTCTACTGGGGGGATTAGTATTTCTTTGTATGACATATTCCACTTTATTCGGGTTCACGTCTACAACAGTAAACGGCCCCTTCCACTTATGATGAAATTTAAGAGCAGTACTTGGTCCAGTTCGTATTACTTACGAGCTAACTTTTTGACTCAACCTTGAAGAGGTTTAAAGTTTGACACTGCCCTTTCCAATATTGTGGAAAGAGTATGCCAACTGGAGTATGGATTTTTGTAATAAATATCAGAAGGGGACATATTAATGCAACTATGATAAGTATTATTATAGATTAATATGGAGGAAGACAATTCTTCATCCCAAGTAGCGGGTTGTTCTAAAACTAAACATTTCAGTAGTTGAATTAAACTCCGGTTAAAGCGTTCAGAAACACCGTTACTCGAAGGATGAAGTGGAGATATTCTCACATGTTTAATGTTGTGTTTTTGTAACACCTGTTGGAATATCTGGGAAGTAAATTCAGTTCCATTATCAGTTAATATACGATTTGGAACTTTAGGAAGGAAAGGGAGAACTTGGTGTTCCAGTTTCCTAGATACGGTCAAGCTGGACTTATCGGCAATGGGAACTACAGACACCCATTTAGAATAATGATCAATAAAGATCATGCAATATTTATTCCCCTTAAAAGTTTTAGGGAATTGAATCAAATCCATGGCACATAAATCGAAAGGATAGTTGGCCAAGATTTTCAACATGGGTGGAGTTATATTGGAAGAAAAGTTTTTCTGCATCTGGCAAACAGGGCAACACCGCACTACATCTGAAATTACTTGGTTGACCCTAGGATGCCAAAAATGCTTATATACTAACTGAAGCAGCTTGTTCCGACCTATATGGGCACAGGATACATGGAGACCGAGAACTATGTGCATTAACAGGTCTAAAGAAATCACATATAGCAGATTCCCGGACTTCGTTTTGTAATACAAGATGTCATTTTCTAAAAGATGTCATTTTCCAAGACCATTTGCTTAGAATGACTTTTGTATTGTTTAGATACTTGTTGCCAATTTATAATGTTATCGTTTTTCCTAAAGCACTTCAATAAATATCGAAGGGTACGATCATTATTTTGGTCATATATAACATCGGTATCGTTAATATTAGTATTAACTACCGATACATTTTTCACCTGTATAGTAGAAGACTTCAAATTTGACTGGGTACAAGTTGAAATGCCATCGGCCACCACAGTCAATTTTTTCCCTTGAAGATGAATCAGTTGTTTTCGGGACATGTCAGGTAATAGGTGATTATCCCTAAGAGCACAAGTACCAAGTATCAATGGGTTATCTACCATGTATTCCTGGGGAACTATGAAAAACGCTGAAGGATGAGTTACAAAACCCATATTAAACCTCAGGATTATGTTTACATAGTGAACAATAGGAATTCGTTCTTTATTTCCGAAACCACTGATGGCCTTTACTCCTATGTCTTCGGAAGCCAAAAGCTCTTTTGAATTCCCTAGGAAAGGAACAATCTCGGAGCTTATTAAGTTTACGCCAGCCCCACTGTCTACAAGGCAATCGTAAATGGGAGCATCATGATCATCCAACTTGACACAGACAATCAAAGGTTCGATATCCGCCTGACACAAGTTAATAGCAACGACCATGTCTTCACTAGCATAGGAATAAGGTTTATGCGAGAATTTACTCATCTGATTCATACCATCACGTTTAAGAGAAAGATTATCCAGTTTATTTACAGAGTCATTATCAAGGTCCTTTTCCACAGATTGACTCATCTCTGTGGGGACTAGTCGTTTAACTGATTTGCGGGACGAGTTTCAGCAAATCCTCCTTTGCAACGACCTTCATAGTGAGATACATTGCAGTATTCACACGGGTCCAGAAATAGGCGTTGGGGAAGCGGCTTCTCAGTTGGTTTAGCCGAAGTTACATTTTTCTGGGCTTCGGGGGAATAGGATCGAGAATAAACTTTCTTTATCGCTCCTTGAAGGTATTCTTTAGGAGTAGTTCGTTCAGAATCACTGGATCTGGGAGGGGTGCGTTGAGGACACCTCATTCCCGCATGGGGACCTCTACAAAAAGGACATACTACTTTTCGGTTATTTACGGGAGATGATGGAGGTGAGTTCCTAGCTCGGCATTCGGTATTTAAATGGCCGGTTTTCTTGCAGTAGCTACAGACTCCCAGGTACTTGTAGCAATCCTGCATCTCGTGTCCTCTCTTCTCACAATAATCACAGAGGAGATTCCTTCGATCCTCCGATCCTGAACGAACCTTACGAGTTTCGTTGCGATTATTCTGAGCCCTGGAACGGTCTTCATTACGTGGAGAATTCCGAGCAGTATTGTGGAAAGTACGCCTGTTATTATTTCTTTCCGGGGGACTACGTTGACCGATATCGGAAGGACGATGGTTAATGTTAAAGGAGGACTTAGGTTTTCGTTGTTCAACCTTTTTCCGCAGCACATCAGTCCATCCGGGAAGTGCAGCATTTATCTGTACTACTGACTCCAAAGATTCGTTTAAGTCCACTTCCCGGTCAGCGTGGTAAGAAGTTGATGGGCCGACCTCAAGTGGATTAGTTTGGGAAATGGAATTCGGGAAAGCGATATTCTCGCTATCTAAAGAGTCCGCAAATTCACAATATTCTCCCAAGAAGCTCTACTATAACCGTCCAACTCCATCATTTTAATATATTGACGGACGAATGTTTCAATATAAGGAGGCAAACTACACAGGAAAGCTATTCTAAGGGAATCATGATCTCTCATATCGTATCCAGGATATGCTTGACTAGCTAGGCGTTCCAACCGAAGGGCAAACATTTTGATGCTCTCGTTGGGGTATCGATGAGCTGCATGATACCTCTGTATTCTATATTCTTTCTTCTTACGTTCCTCATCTCGATACCAACCGACAAGATGATCCCGTACAGAGAAGTATTCACGGTTATCTTTTATTATTTCTCGGTATATGTTAAGAAATTTGCCTTCTAGCTGTCTGTCGACCAAGCAGTCTTAACCATTGGTGATGGGCATTTGGGTAGTGTAAACTACAATAAGCCTCAAAATCAGCCAGGTAGACTAAGAGATCTTGTTCCGATTCATATTTGAACTTACCAGGATCCACGACCTTAAGTTTCTGAGAGTTCTTGAGTAACTGAGTAAGAAGCACTATGGCTTCCTCCAGCATATCAAGTCTCTGTTTCATATGTGGTCCTGAATACATAGAAGGTTCATTTTCGTCAGGAATACGACGTTCATAAGGTGTTTGGGAATATCCTTGTGGAAAACACCCAGAATAGACCCGAGGGTCAGTTGATAACATCTGGTGCTCCGGATATTGATTTCTTGGCATTTGTTCTCGGGGAGGCTGTAGTAATTTATTATATTTCTCTGAAAAGTCAGCCTCTCCCCTATTTATAGGTGATAGAGAATCTCTATTGCCTCTACCCATATCGGGATTTCTAAAGAGAGACTTAGGTTGGGTAAAGTAATTTACTGGGGGTATAGAATTTTGACGAAGACTGGGATTAGGAAGAATTTGAGGTTTAGGAAGAAAATTATGAGTAGGCACAAGATTAGGATTAGGAATAAGATTAGGATTAGGAATAAGATTAGGATTAGGAATAAGAGTAGGATTAGGAATAAGTTTAGGATTTGGAAGAAATTGATTTCTAAGATTTTCTACATAACTAGGTGGATTAGGAAGAAAAGGCTTGGATCGTGATTGAAATTGGGAATCTAAGGAAGGTTTATTATCACGATCATATAAAGAAGTGGTATTTTCAGGCATATGCACATGAGGGGAATCGAAGTCAGAGGGAATACCTTGACCTTGATCATGGAACGTTCTGTGTTCAACCTTACCGACTGTATCGCTTACTTGAGCCAATTTCCTTTCACTGAGTAATTTATCCTTATTGAGTTTCATCAATAAGTTACCCATTTCGGACTCAGTGAAAGGTTTGTCAGAGTTGGTAACTAAATTTAAGTCAGAGTTGGTAATTGAATTTAAGTCAGAGTTGGTACCTAAGGGTATATCAGAGTTGGAAACTTCTACCCTGTCTTTATTTTCCTCATTCATTCCTACATTCATATCTACATTATTTTTATTACGATCATCACGCAGACGCAGGTCTAAACGTGGATCTAATGCGACAGCTGCAAGAGAGGGATCGAAGTCCACAGCTTCTTGGCTATCAGCACCTATGCTCGTTTCCAAGTCTTTAAGTTGAGGTTGAGTTTCTTCTGACATTTTTAAGTTTTAAAGGAAAGTATTTCAAAAGATTGGGAGGGTTATTACTAACTAACTCTCGATCTGTCCAATATAAGTACAAAAGAAGAAGATTTCTTTGAAAAGAACTGAAGAGAATCGATGATTTTTAGAAAAAATAAATGACGGTGTGAGCGAGAGTCACAATCCTAGTGCACGCAAGCGCAGGAACTCAACAGAGTCCCTGTTCGGGCGCCACTTAATTTATTTATGTGGCGGAGAGGAAGTACGCTGGGATCAACAAGTGTACCCGACGGTGAGGTACCTCTCTCCGCTCTTTCTTGTAGATACAAAGTCGAAGAAATAGAAGATTACGAAGGTCAATTTATAGAAGATTACGTAGATGTTAGGTTTGTGATGTTCAAAAATAGTGGTTTGAATGTCTAGTAAGCACAGCAACCACCTGACACCATCAGGGGGAATACGGAGCAGGTTAGGTTTTCTCCGTA
>JABUQX010087308.1:12500-17500 GCA_015478945.1 Trachelipus rathkii
GGTTTCAAAGATCTTTAGATAGAATACAAGTGAGAGCTATAAGGGCGGATAATTAGAAGGATCAGAGCGGGCTTCCTTTTTTTCAGAATAGGTGGACATGTACGTGCTTCCAACACAGGGAATGTGTTAGTGTTGAGACAAGAGAATATAGTTGTAACGATGGGAGGGGCCAATCGGAAGTACAATCCCTCAAAATCGGGAGGAATGCCAATCCGGGCCACCCACCTTCCCAACCGTTCATAGATTTCAAGAGCCCATCCACCCGATCAATGTATATCATCAGGCAAAGAACATAGACAACTCTGAGAGGAGAAGGAGGAGGATGAGGAATGCCTCAGAATCGTCCATGGTTGAGTTAGATTAAAATATGAGGCCGAAGAGATTGGCCTTTTCAGTTGGAGAATTAGCAGCAGAACCATAAGATCGAATAAGAGGAGGATAAGGCAGAATTTACAGAAGTTGTTAGAATGATGATTTTTGGCAAGAGCCAGAAAAGATTTGTCTGTAGAAGAACCAAAGAGTGTTAGCGCACTTTCGTTTGATGAAAGCCCCGCTTTGCTCGTCGAAGAGTATCCCTGCACGATTTCTAGCTGAATAAAAATTAGCAAGAGTGATAGGAGAACGAGAATTTTTCCATCCCCGATATGCACTGTCTCTAGCCTGAATGGCCAGATAACAGGCACGATCGAACCATGGTATGAGGGAAAAGATTTTTAGTCGAACGAAGGAATGAACCTGCTTCATCGCTCAACGATAGCAGCTCCCACCTTATCGGCAGAAAGCCGAAAAAGCGTCAGCAGAGACAAAGCAGTCATTCAAATTATAGTTAGCGTAGGCAACGCAAGGCCCCCCAATCAGCCTGATCAAAGTGCCAGAAAAAACGCGTAGGGTTGGATGGGGCTGTTGGAGAGAAAGTGGTGAAACTCAGGTCAAGTGTGTTCAAGAATTGATTGGATGGGAACGATCCGGAATGTGTTTGGGTTCTTTAATCAGTTGCTACAGATTGTTGAGAATGCTAAATGAGTATGAGAGGACCCCAACCATTCAGTGTTGTGTACATTGAAATCCCTTAAATAGAGGACCTCAGTATTTGGATGAGAGAAGATATAACAGCCTCGTGAGAAGTTGTAAGATATTCAAAAAAAAGTGAGTAAAAAATCTGTTCTGTTAGGAGAACAGTAAGCAGACGCACAAAATTATTATAGTAGAAGGAAGAAGATTTTAAGCCACAGAACATAGAAGTTAGAAAGATTCGAGATTCTCGAGACATGTTACAGGAGTGTTTTATGTTTATCATACGGCACATACTCCCACCTTTAGACGGAATTAAATGAAATAAGTTAATAGTTGGATATATTAAAATCGAGTTTAGAGGATGATGAATTCTTAGCCATCTTTGTCTCAGACAAGAGCAAAAGGTTAGGGTTAGAGTTAGAGAGTGTATTCCACGATGCAAGTTAAGTGTAACCACGGATGTTGTAAAGTCGATAGAATTGCCCGAGCCTGTGGAAATCTGCATACACACAGCACACACCACACACACACCACACACACACACACACACACCACACACACAACAAAACAAAAAAAACACAGAAAAAAAACACCAGGTGAAATCAGATTAATTGTTTACATCACTAAAAAGCCGTAAAATATTAATAACGCTAAAAACCCAATATTTACAAAATGTAAAATTAATAAAAAAATCTAGAAAGTTTAAAAACACTTACGCACTCACACACCCTACAAATTACGAACAAAAAAAAATTACAATTATTCAACATAAAACTTATGTGTTAAATTAAAATAAATATATAGCCAAAATAACGTAGTATTTCATAAAAGTTAAAACTAAATAAAAAAAAGTAAGAACACTAAAACCTTGAGTTAAAAAGAGTAAGAACAAACCATTAAATACTGAATATAAATGAGTAAATAAATAATAAATATGATAAATAATTATTATTTTAAAATATGGCCCGAATAAGTAACTTTATCCAGCTTTCATTCATACGCAAACTACCTTGCTTGTGAATATTTTGTTAAAACCTAAAAAATAAACTTTACGTTAGATAATGTTAATTAAAAAGAAACACAAAAGTATTACTAAAATCCATAATATATCAAAATAATGATTAAAAGAAATATAAAATCAACCAAAACTTAGCTTAAGAATCGGACGGTAAAAGTTTCACAATTAAATCCTCATTCATCATTTGTATAACAGTAAACATTAAAAACACTTGGCAAAAATTAAAATAATTAAAACAAAAGTACCAAAATAGTACCAATTGACATTTTAAATTAAGTACTTAGAGAACATGTTGAAAAGCTTAAAAATTAAATTGACATATTTAAAAAAAAAGACTAAGAAAACAAACGCACGCGACTTCACAGACACAAGCGACAACTATAAATGTATATATATATATATATATAATATATATATATATATATATATTATATAATATATATATATATATATATTATATAATATATATATATATATATATATATATATATATGAGAATATATATAATATATATATTATATATAATATATATATATATATATATATATATATATATATATATTATATATAGTATTATATATAATATATAATATATAATAATATATATATATATATACAGTATATATTATATATATATTATATATATAATATATATATATAATTATATTTATATATATAATATATATATATATATATATATATATAGTATATATATGAGGACCATGACATCCGCATCCGCATTTGCGGAACATTCGCACCTAAATTGACATCCGCATTCCGCATCCTCACTAACGCAACATCCCATTCCCAGGGCATCCGCATGCCCGCATCCCCTTTTGAAAAATTAGATGTTGCGGATATTTTCTTACATTTGATTAAGTGCCTATAAAATAAATATTATTTGCCATCTTTATCATGGGAGTTTAAGGGAATAATTGTAATTTTGAATTTCGATTTCTGTTTATATATTACTATATATATATATTATATATATATATATATAATATATATATATAATATATTATATATATATATATAATATATATATATATTATATAATAATATTATATATAATAATATATATAATAATATATATATATATAATGCTAGAGGCCGTGTACGTGAAGCAAGAAATGAAGCGGAGAGAGTGAAGAGGAGGGCAAAGGAGGTGGCTGAGAAGCTAGCAATGGAACTGATGGATGATATGAAGGAAAGCAAGAAGAGGATTTTTAGATTGGCAAGAACGTATAGAGGAGCGAAGAGTAGGAGTATGTAAAATCAAAGACAAAAATGGAGAAAACATTGGTAAGCCCGGAGGAAAAGAACAAAAGGTGGATAGAGTACTTTGATGAGTTTTTGAATGTGGAATGCAGTCGAAAGAGGAAGGGGAGAGAGAGAGGAGGAGGAGAGAAAACGGGGAGGGAGAATAGGATGAGGTAATAACGGAGGAGGAATTTGGAGGCGTTAAGGAAAATGAAGAGCCGAAAAACTCCTGGTGAGGATGGGAAATAAATATTGAGTTGCTGAGGGAGGGAGGAGAGGGGCTTAAAAGTCTTGATGCTGAGATTTCTGAACAGGTGTTGGGTGGAGAGTAAGTAGAGTACTGGAAGGTTGGGGAAGGTCAATACTAGATCGCCATTTATAAAGTAAGAGGGACGCAGGAAATTGTAAAAATTTTAGAGGAATCTCACTAATGGATCACATGGCGAAATTATATGAAAAGAATATTGGAAAGAAAATTAAGATCAAAATAGAGCCAAGATTGTGAAGAGCAGTATGGGTACAGAGGTCGTAAGAAGTACTAAATGATTTAATGTTGATAAGAATGATACAGGAAAAATGACATGGGAATACAGATAAGAAGGCATATAATCTCCTTCATAGACTTGAAAAAGCATTTGATTATGTAACCCAGGAGAAGCTGTGGAGAGTTCTGGAGAGGGATTATGAAGTTGGAGCAGACTAAATAAAGGCAGTAAGAGTAACATAGCGTGATATGCATAAGTAAAGGTAAGAACAGTGATATAAAAACGAGGATGTTTGAGTAAAAACTGGAGTAAGGGACAGGTAGTGTGCTTGTCGCCGATACTGTCTATAGCGTATTTGGATACAGTCATATGAGGTGTAAAAGAGAGTTTAGAAGAGATTGAGGAGATATGATGGCGTATGCTGATGATTTGGCGTGTTGGAGTGGAGATGGTGAGGGGTTGAAGCAAATGGCGCTGTGTTTCGCAGAAAAGTTGAGAAAGAAACAGGATTGAATATTGAATGTGGAGAAAACAGAAATAAATGGTAGTAAGCAGGAAGGAGGAGGAGGAGGAGTTAGTGGAGGTAGACGGTATAGAGAGATTAAAAATGTGGGTAGATATAAATATCTAGGAGAAGCACTTGGAAGAGAAGGGGGGTGTGCAAAGGAAATTACGAGTAGGATTGAGCAGTATGGCAGGACTGAAAGAGCAGCAGTATACCATATCTTGAAAGATAAATATATATATAGCAAAGATGTTTTAAAGAAAACAATATACGAGGAGTGTTGAACGCCGATAGCTGTTGTTGGGGGCGGAGGACATGGAGCATGACGGGAGAGAGGAGGTAGAAATTCCCCCAAAAAAAGAAAAAAAAAAACCCCCCCCAAAAAAAAAAAAGGATGAAAAAAAAAAAAAAAATTTGTTGAGGACAGTGATTGGAAAGACGAGAAAAGACAGAGTGAGAAACGAGACAGTGAGGGAGAGCGTGGGTGTGAAACCAATGATGAATAAAGTGGGACACAGCCAGACTGAGATGGTGGGGACACCTGAAAAGGATGCAGGGAGAGAGAGTGCCAGCAGGAGGTGGAGGTGGAGACCGAGGGAGTGAGACCGAGGGGAAGGCCGCGGAAGAGGTGGAGAGACACAGTAGAGGATTCATTGAGGAAAAGGCAACCAGATGCCTTCTAGGGATGACTGATGGTGGATGGGATCGTGATGGA
>JABUQX010087308.1:20000-25000 GCA_015478945.1 Trachelipus rathkii
TATTATTATCAAAAAAAGCAAGTGATACGAGCTCCTCGCTTAAATACCATAAATGGCGACTGAGAGCGCGCCTTGCTACTAGTGCAAGCTCTGAATCATCATCAGATTCAAGTTGTTTCAATTGCCTCTTAAATCAATTTTAATGCTGTAAATCAGCAGAAGAAACTGAAAAAAAATTAGGAACATAATAACGGATCAGCAAACTGACAATATCTTTTCATTGCAATCTCTTTCTCGTTTTACCGTAACTTTAATGAGCCCCTTAAATAGTACAATTATAATGCTGTAGAATTACGCATGCCCAGCTCCATACTGGCTTCGATGTAGCGCACTAAGGCCTGCCGATGAGAAACCATGTTCAGAGCGTACCATCCTATATAAAGCAATTGGTTAATTCTAGAAGTTCGCGGTAATGGTGAAACTGGAGTGAAATTTTCTGCAAGCTGATCTTTACAGATTGTCACATTTCATGCATTCCCAAAAGTTGTGTATCTACACCGTTTCATAGATATTTTTTATTTTATGTTCATCCCAAATCTTCTGAAATAGTTTTGAATAATGGAATATCCTGAACTTTTTGAGATATTATATGCATTATCACAAAGACATCAGATATAATGATTTCATTATGATGTCGACAAGGTTAGTAAAAAAAATTACTTGTAAATAATTTTCAATTCTGATACAAGCACCATTTTTGGGTCCAGTGTTAGACACCGTGGTATCAAAACACATAGCTTTAATATCATCTTTCAAATTCCAATCTTGTAGCAATCAATTACAGCATCTGCAATATTTTGTCCTGTTCCTTTAGCAAGCTTAGGTACAGCCAAGAGCTTTGATATACCTCCTCCAGATACTAAAATAGGTAACCTATCTAACCTTTTCAGTTCCAGTTAAATCAGGCATTAACTTTCCATCCCAGTGTACTGTAAGAGGTGTCTCCGTGGTAAAGGATTGCCGTAGATCATCAGAAATTTTCTTCCGTATGTCTTTTCTTTTTCGTTGTAACGTGCTTCTGCTTATAACCACCTCATCAATATCTTTTCCAAGAGAAGAAACAGTAGCAGAGATGACCATCATTGCTTTACGATCGCTCAATTTGGTTCTATCTAAAGCCATAGCTAGGTCAGGTGAAATAATATGAATATTAGTTTTTTTAGTTTTTTTCAAGTTGAGACTCTCCAATTTCTGGTTGTCTATTAATAGTGATTGTGCCAATATTCTTGGGTTTTTCTAACTTCGATTTTTAATGCTTTGAAATTGAGACGGTCTGGGATCTAAATGTTCATCACTGCTATTACTTTCAAATTCAACAGCTGATATTTTCTTTTGTGAAGAATTTCTTTGTCTCTTCGTGCATTTTTTTCATTAATCCTTTTTCGTTTTTTCTCTTGTTATGCTAAGAGTTTCTTATCAACAGCACTTATATATCCTCTTCTTCCCTTTTCTCTCTGAGCTTTGCAAACAACACTTATCGTCAGCTTTCTAATTGATGCATTTATATGTGAAAGCGGTAATCTAAAAAGACATTTTAATAAAGTATATTTTTTTAGCTTTCCCTATGCTGCAATTTTTGTTGTATCTTTCAATTTTTGATTTTGAACAGTGACCAATAATATTTCATAAGCAGTCTTAACATGGAATATGTAATGCTGGTTAAACTATGATTTGGATTTTACTTCATCCAAATTGTTTGAAATTTCTGACAAACTATTGTTGGAAGCCTCTTTCAAGTTTTTTGATGCTTTGTTGAGTAGAATAGGCGACGCAATACATCACCCATTAGATGGTAGCTTTGCCTTACTAATTTTATTGATAGTATGTCCAAGCAACCATAGTTTGCTGTCTTTTCTTGTTTTTATTGAAGTGAATATAATATTATATAATAATGAATTTGAAGTATTAAATCTGAGATAATAAATAAAAATACTGCTGAACGTAAAATAATAACACTACAAGTATTCAATGAACTGCAGATGAAAGATAACTTCTCACTGCTACGCCAACCAAAACACTGAATAAATTACATTCAGCAGCCGAGTTATTCGTTTTTGGCCAAATTGTGATGGTGACGTAGGTACAGTCTTTTTTAAATATGCATAATTTTAACATCTTGATTTTATACCTAGTCTTACAATTTTTATATTTGTATTTCATGAAAAGAAATTAGTAGTATTTTTAAAGAAAAATAGCGAAATATAAAAAATTTGTATACATTACCAATATGCAACTCACTACTCAAACTTCCGCCACCTGGCGGCAGCATTAAAACGTATTCAATTAAGCTGATATTTTGCACAGAACATTTCCATATCCAACCTCACAATTTCCCAATGTTGAGATTTAACTCTGTGAAACGAATTTATTTTGGGCCAGTCTTAAATATATATTATTATATAATATTTATATAATATATATATATATATATATATATATTATAATATATATATATATATATATATATATATATTATATATATTTAATATTATATATATATATTATATATCTATATATATATATATTATATATATATATAGTATATATCAACTATTAATTATAAAAGGAAAGTTAATTTAAAATTAAAATCCTTCACCTTTTTCTAAAAAATAATTTGGAAATTTATACAATTTTTTTTTTACCAACTAAACATAAAAAATTTAAGCAAACTATGTTAATATTTCACCTAAAATTTTCGGATATCAGAGAACGTGGTCCACGAATATACATGAACCATATAATATATATATATATACAAAGGTGGGGCATTACGCGTTAAAGGCGTTTAATCCGTTAATTAACCTCGTTAATTTTTTCGTTTAACTTTTAACCGCTTTCGTTAATTTCCGAAAAAGAAGTAACGGACTATTAAAGAGTTAAATTTCCCTACATCCGTTAATCGTTAAATTAATTTACGAGTTTATAAAAATATTTTCTTATCAAGATTTTAAATTGTTAATATTAGATTCGATTTCGATAACAAACTTTTTTTTTTCCAAATTTCCAAAACGCTCCTCTCAATGGCTCAATATGGTTTTATTCTTACACGGTTATTATCCCATTTAAAAATGTTTGACGTTTTTCTTTTGCTGTATTCTAATTTCTTATTGGTTCGCTGAAGAAAAAAGAGATAGTGACTGTTGCCGTTCAATGAGTCATTAACATTCTTTCGTTAGTTACTTGGAAACTTGCTTTCTTTGCGACTAGTGAAAAATATAAGAAGTAGGCCTAAAAAGCGTTGTAATTTATAAAAAATCATATTTGTATTAAAATCTAAGTTGACAATCTATTATTTTAAATTAATATACTACTCGATGTCCGAAAAAGAATGTCCAGTTTTTCAAATGCCTTTATTTTAATCCGTAATATACAATTATGCAACAGCAATATCATACAATGCAAAGTGTGATCGTTGAATCAGAGTTTTTCCTACATATGTTCAATATGTGCCCCCTTCGTTATAGGAGATACATTCAGCCGATAATCCAATTTCCTCCCAAACATTGGTTAACAGATCCGGAGTAATGAAAGGAACGGCATGTTCAATTTCTGCGTTTAAACTCTGCGTATAATTGGGCAGCCCCATAGGAGAAAATCACATGGCGTTAATCCGGGGACACGGGGGGGCCAGATAATTAGAGCTCTGTCGCTGGACATTATGACCAATCCCAAAAATCTGGGAGTAAGTCGTTTCAACAACGCTGCGCACTATTTTGAATCCAATGTGAGGGCCCTCCCTCTTGCTGGCCGTATAAGTTTACCGCTTTCATCCTCTAATAATTGTGGAAAGAGCATTTGTTGTAACATATCGAGATAGGCGACCCCCTGTTACGGTTGCTTCTGCGAAAAGGAAAGGTCCGTAGACCTGGCGTCGGGATATTGCGCAGAAAAAGTTAACCTTTGGAGAATCACGTTCGTGTTCTACAAGTTCATGCGAAATTTCAGACCCAGAATACGAACATTATGGATTACCACCTTACCTGGATGAAAGGTGACTCATCGCTAACACTACACCGATCTAGAAGGTCATTCGTGTCGACCTTCACTGCACTAGGGCCAAAGGTAAACCGTAGAGCATAGCCGTCGGGCTTTAAAGCATGTACAAACTGCAACCGATATGCACGCATGTGTAAACGTTTCCTTAACACCTTCCACACCGTCGGTTTTTGGCACCTTCAGTTCGTGACTTGCTCTCCGAACAGATTTCTTAGGACTATGAAGGAACGAGGCCCTGATACGGTCCACATCCTGTACAGTCACTTTGGGCCGTCCCTGTACTTTTTGCCTATTAAAAGAGTATACCATTAGTTTTGCAAATTGCCTATACATCGGCGAATGTTTGCCAACATGGAGGGTCACATTGGAACCGTAAACGATACGCACGGTTGAATCGTAATACAGATTCACACTTAGCAAATTGTAGAACACAGAAATTATACGCTCAGGACCGCCATGTCAGTATGTGGCGCACGCCACTAGAGAAGACTACATCTGAATGCGCCCATGCCGGTATGTTGACCTATCAGGAAGCTCGTTCTTGGCGCAAGTGCATATCGAAACTATGCAACCCCCTTTTTTACTTTTCCCCCTTTTTTTCAAAAAACTTTGATGTATGATATAATATGGATATTGTATATTATGCTGTTATAAATAAAGCATTGAAACTGGGAAATTCTTTTACGGACACCTGGTATTGAGTACATAATTAAGGTATTTACCGCTTTCTAAGTATGTCTTCGGCAAGCGGCAAAAGCATCTGCTATAGGTCAAAGCCTTATTAATTTGTCTGATAAGCTTAACATCATTATTAAAATGTTAGGGATATTATTAATAAATAAAAAAAATTAAAATAATTATACTATTCCTACACTATTGTGAAGACGGTTTAACGTTAAGATTACGTTAATTCCGCCTACAGATACATCTTTAATAAACGACATTTAAATGATTAACGTCGTTAATAAATTTTTTTTGTTAACGATTAAAAATTAACGACGTTT
>JABUQX010087309.1:0-17500 GCA_015478945.1 Trachelipus rathkii
GAGAGAAGTAGAATTGATTGTCATACTGGATTCCGAACACATGTGATAAAAGTTGAGATAAAGAATCTGATATATGATAGATATAGTCCAAATTTAAACTATAGATGAATTATACATAAACAGTAGGAAAGTTTGTACTTTCTAGAGGCAGGCACTTGATATTTCAAAGTTACGCCTATTCGAGATATTGATGTGAGTTCAGATCTAAATCGTAAATCGAATACTTTCGATATTTAAAATCACATAATAGGAATGTATTTCGTGAATATATCGAACAATATATACTATATAATATATATATATAATATAGTATATATATATATATATATATTACTATACATGAGGAATTTCATAGTTTATATATTATAGAATATACATTTTATTTAAGATATAGATAGTATATGATAGATATGATATTATGAAGATAATAGATTAGGGAAGAAATGATAGGAACGAATAGCTACGTGAAGACGGTAGATAGAGGACTACGAGGTATAGACCATAGTTTTCACTACCATAACGATCATATATAGTTGAACGAAGCATTACATATATATAATTACCAGCATTCTAATAGGAATACTAACACAAACTAAGTAAGGCAGCTATAACTGGTAATGGCTAAGAGACTTACCTCAACTCTATTGATCCTATCAATAGTGCGTGATATATAACTAGCAATATAGTACTTATACTGTTCATATCATAGATCTGTGTATACCTAGACAATAACTTTTACCTAAACCTAAGACTTAAAGCTCCCCATAGCACCCTATAATAATAGTATTATATAATTATATATATATATATATAATAATAATATATATACTATATATAGTATATATATATAATTATATATATAATAATATTATATATATATATATTATAGTATATATCATATATATATAATTTATATATATATATAATATAATAATATATATAATAATATATAATATAGGTACAGTCCAGACTGATTAAGCGTCATATAGTAATCTTGAAAAAACTAATAACTGACTTATTAACATATAGTAGTAAAACGGTAATATCATGAGCTGAGGAATACTAGGATTCAATGCTAGAGTCCTAGAATATATGTAAAATAAAAAAAAAAAAAAAAATACTATATATATATACTATTATATATAATATATAGTATAGTATATTATATATATATATTATAATATTTGATATATTATGATTATATGAGCTAAAGTAACGTTAAGATAATATCTAGACTTATTAAGCTGCGAAGTGAGGAATATCTATTATTATAGTGGAATCTCGTCTTGATAAGATATTATTGGATAGGAAAATTGATAATTAAAAAGAATCAAAATAAGTATAAAATAATATTAGTTAATATATAGAATTAAATGATTAATATAATGTATATATAGATAAATTTAGGAAGGTTAATATTGAATCTTGAACTAATATACATTATATAAATAATTTATATATAATATAAAAAATTATTATTACTATTAATTTTTTATTATTATATGTTTTACTAATATAATATATAACCAAGGGTATATACCGTACCCGTATTGGACAGGAGTCGGAGGATCTCATCACGACTTCCGGTAGAACTATACGGGTTCAGGATTATTATCCAATCCATACTCACCAAGGGGAGGGTTACTCACGAGAAACGGCATACTCAGCCTGGTCTTCTGTGGTCAAAAAGATGAGCATCAGCCGAGAGAGCAGATAGAGAGAGAGTTATACCTGCCTCTAACGTCCGTGCTAGAGAGGGTATACAAAGAGAATATCATACATACCCCATTCTATTGTACAAGATACCACCTCGGGCTCTGATGCTGCCATCTAATATAGTGACCTATATAGTACTAAATACAAAGAAATATATTTTATATATATTTTTTACATATTCCTATTATGTGAAATATTTACGATGATTCACAAAATGTATTACCTATTTCGTCGATAGGCATATTGATATATGTTTTAGAGATATATATATATTTTCTTTTATTATTATTTTATTTTTTATCACATATATTTTCGACTCAGCATTGGACCAGTCTATATAATGATCCACACATAATGTATTATATACCGATTTTACTGTAGCTATTAAGACTGAATGAGACATATTAAGGAGATACTGAATATCTGACAGAGCTAATTAACTCCCTTAGACACGCTAGAGACAGTCTATACTAGCTAACACTGTATAGTATCACCATTATAGATATATAATTACTAGAAGACGCGTATTTTTTATCTCTATTTATGATACGATTATCTATAAAGAGAGAGTAGAGAGAGAGAAGAGAGACCGAGGATGAGGAGATGAATAGAAGAGATAGGTAGAGAGATGAGGTGCTAAATAAAATTATATAAGTGAATATAGGCTGCCTATAAATGACATTGTCATTATTTGAATCAGATCTATTACTACTGATATAATGAACACCAATAGTGTGAAAATTAGTCAGATATGTGGAAACAATAATCATGAATAAGCATAACTTATATATTACTCATATTTAATTAACATATAGAGATAGAGACAAGCAATAAAGAAAGATGAAATACGAAAACAGAGAGAGAGAGAGTAGAGAGATTGATAGAGATGAGAGAGAGGATAGAGAGGATACGTCACGATGCAGAGACGAGCGATGAGAGTACGAGATGTCAGATACGATATAGGGTACTAGAGTAGAATGTAAGGAGTAGATAGAAGTACAAGAAGTCGAGTTTTGATAAGACTGGGGGACGTATTACGATAGATAGATACTCGATAAGGAAGTACACATCAGTAGCGAGAGAGAGTAGAGAAGACAAGATATGAGAGATTCTGAGCAGATGGAGAAAGATGATAGTGATGAGAAGAGGTATGGGGAGAGAGAGATATGTGACCGAGGTGTTATATATTCTGATAGTATATGGCCATCGCCTATGAGGTTCTAATTTATTATACATGTCTATCTCTGTCACGACAATATTGTTATACAAAAAACGATAGCTCATTCTCCATTTATAGTATATATATATATATATAGGTAGGACTCGAGAGAGCCTCCGTAGGACAAGTCCCTCACTACGAGCGGTCACCCGGGAGATATCACAGAGAGAGATCACGCCCGACTTCCTGCCAATACTATATGTTGTTTATTATTATGGTATTCTATATATATATGATAGCCTTTAGTATAAAAATGGAAATAAGTTTATACTTCCTTTACCACTTTGGTTATTACTTAATTATAAATAAACGATATACCCACTAGGTATATAGAAGCAATGTTGATAGCTCAAGCCGTCTCACTAAATAGGGAAAATAATATTCTTTGCTTTTTTTTATATTAAAATATTTCTACGAATAAATGCAAAAAAAAAGAAAGAATTAAAACCTCTCTATAAAAAAAGTTTAGGTATGTATTTCCAAATATATAATAGCTATATTTGTATTTACTGTAATAAGGTGCATTGAGCCAGTATTCTCTTAAGTACATGTATTTCAAGCTTTAGACACTACTGATACTGAGGAACTAAAATGATAAAGGGCTATAATAAGTAAATTAAATGTTTGACTACTCTTATACTGCAACTTAAAATAAAGTCTGATTATTCACCAAGTTAACGTACAAGTGTTAGTCGTTTGCACTAGTAATCTTTTATATTCTTGTAGCAAAATTATGTATATAACAAATGTAGTAGTAAAAAGGGTAGCATAAATATATGCTAGTTTGTGGCATATATGTGAATATATATATATCTGAGGTCATATATTCATTTCATTAAACTTTTATATAGATCATTACCAGACAGACTATAACAGTAAATGTTATTCGGTCATGCCACTATGAGATAACATTGAGCATACTATACATGAGATTAACCTAGAGTAGTAGTTTACGTATCTATATCAAATGATTGGGTCTATATATCATTAATAACGTATTATAACAATACTAACTCTAGATTTTAATTTTTAAAATTCCAGTAATATGTTATCTATTAATATATTCACCTAATATAAAATATATCCGAGATGTAGAGGTCCTGATCTTTTACTTTTTTGATGAGCATTAGCCGTCTAATATATGGAAATGTAAGAATGATAATAGACGCAACATATAACAGCTTAACATACACATTCATAAATATATATTAAATATGCAAGCAAAAGGGTTAAAATATTATAACTGTGTAAAAACTAATCAAGTATCTATACTCAACATAATATAACATTAAGCTTATAATCATAGTATCATATAGCTCAATCTGACTGTATATGTATTTATTTATATATTTATATATATATATTATACACTTTCGCAAAGTTAGTATATAATGAGAGTAATATAAACCACTCTTGCAGGGCTATCCTATATGAATATAATATAATATAAATATATTATAAATGAATGAGATCACAGAAGAATTTTTACTGCCTGTGCAGCGAGGGTGGTATTACGAACGTTGGACTAGTTTTGCCGCTTGACTTAAGCGAGATTATAAATATACTAACTAGAGCCAGACTTAAGCTTAATCGTCGCTCATAATCACAGAAAGATTGATACCGACACTAGACGCACGTCACTCTTTCAAAAAAAAAGCTGCTTATTACACGATGAGTTGTCATAAGAAAACCATTTCCTCTACAGTGATATAGTCTGTCATAATATCCATTATAGAATAACACTAGAGATTACTCAAGAGGCCCTCGAGGCTACTACTGTGTTTATGTTGGTTGCTCAGCGAGCTGGGAAAATACTTGTGGGTTATTACGTGACTATATGAGGAGGTGTGGTCTCAATCCTGAGGATAATATGAGGAGTGCGTTGATTGATAGTTGTTGAGAATATGAGAGTGTCTTGAGTGTTGAGCTGTATGGTGTTGTTAGGTCTTCAGAGATATTAGTCGGTGCAGTAGGTGTTATGGCGTATATTGATTAAGATATTAAGCGGAGTCGGGTGTGGTGTGCTGTGAAATATAAAATGCTTTTACTATTCTACATTGCTCATTATAGCCTATAGATATTAAAAAAGATGTAGAACTGATTATAGTATTATAACCATTTAAATGAGTATATCTTGAGACAGTATTTTGACATAGATGAGGACATTAGAGGTTAATAGAAGATATTATTGAGATATACCACTATGCATAGAAATTAAGATAGACACGAGATATATCACTTTAAATATTATACTAAGAGTATGAGGAAAGATAGTGAGGTGAGGGGTAGTGGCACGCTTTATCTAAAAGCATATTCAATATATTCATGTAATTATATGATACTTAGACTATTAATATCTAAATACATACATTATGACATTGGATAATACGGTAATGGGTAAGACATATCCTATGTTATAAATCAATGAAAGTATGGTTTTATTATGATAGATACCTCTTACACACTGACTACTATAGGAGTACAAGAATTAGACTCGAAGTTGTAAAAGAAATTGAGCATGAGCACCATCAGTTAATATAGAAAAAGGTATAGTCCATGTTATAATAGGTATATTTACTTATTCCTATGTGACAATTAAATGGGATATGACCTTGTTGAATTACGACCTAGTCATGATTATCAGTATTTATAAATTGTATATCTAGATAACGTTTATTAGTGCCTAGTATGATCCATAGAATACTACCACAAGACCACTATGATGCACTATATAAGACTATAATTAACTAAACGAAATGAAAGTATAGGTTGGAGTGGCATATATAGATTAGAGGAGAATTAGGACTTATAGTAATAGTATCATTACATAATGATATATACTAAATATAGTATTTAATATGAATAGTAGATTATAATTGGGACTAAATTTGGCTAGTTAATAATGTAAGGATCTTAGATTTCTCAATGAGAGTAAAATGATATATAGTGAATTTTACTAAATAGAGACATAGTCACTTATAATATATAATTGACTGGAAAAGAGTTTATAAAGTGAGACTCAATAACTGTTTTCTACATATATAGTGGCGAAATACATATTTAAGACAATTTTTAATGAATATTCGTCTTAGTATGTAGTTAAGATATAATCACCATTAGGGTGGCGGTATAATGAAAATATTACTGTTGTGAATAGTAGAGATAAGATGAAGAGAAAATATATGATATATAACGCGATAGATGTATTTTAAAATATCAAGGGTAAGTATTAGGGAAGAGATTATGAGAAAAATTTATATATACTTATATTAATAGGAAAAAATTTAGTAACAGAAACTTAACCAGGTTATTATAGAGAAAGCAAAGAGAGCAGTCGCAAAATTTAATTTACAGCAGGGAATAGTAATAAGAACTCGAAGAAGTTTTTAAAGCTTTTATATAATATTAATAGAATATAGATAATAATAATAAAGTTATAATTAAAATGATGAAATTTATATATATGATGTAAATTATAGGAGTGGTTCAACAATATTATATACATATTATTGAGCTTTCAGTTGATATTGAGGCAAAGATTAGATAATAGATTTGGAGACTTAATATAAGTTCATTGTAGCTATGGGTAACATATAATAGGACGTTACGACTGATATTGAATCTAGAACTGAGTAAAACTATATTAACGTTTAAAATTGCATACACATCATATGAGAATCTTCATGGATAAATGCACGGAGCACAGGATCTGACGATTAGGATAACATATTTTTAATATAGAACAAGACACGATGTAGGCTCAGTATACTTTCATGGAATTAGTCGCATTCGACGAAAGGCGACCATATATTTACGAATTTTACATTTCACAAATCATCTTTAACTTAACATTATAATCTGCGAGAGCTATAAGAAATTTTTTTGAATCTTAGAAAGAATTGCTCTTTGCGAGAGAAACTAAGAGCACTAGTATTCGATACACTTAATATGATAATAGCAAAGGATAGTAATGATATATATGTGGAGAAATAATATATAGCTATATACCAGTAAGCTTTTATATACATCTTTAGGTTAGTAATAGGTATCGGATAAATATTACTAGAAACGGTATCATATAGGAGATAATATGTAGTATAGAGATAACAATAGGTATTATTGTATAAGCGCTCCCAGACGTTTCATAAAGGGTAGGTCAGTCGACAAACTTAGAATTATGGAATATAACATTAACTTATATAGATACTGCTAATTATGAGTACAATAGGCATATACACAGTTGTATATAGATATAATTATAAGATCACTTTATAGTAAGACTTTATGATAAGGTTCCTATATGACACATCATAAGCTGATATATAAAAAGTTAAATTGCACATGTAGGTATAAATTATAGGTGAGTATGGATATGGAATGGTATTAAAGAAGTTAGTTGCGAATATATGAATACTTAAGTAGGAGTTTATCCACTAAACAGTAGTAGAGTATATCATAATTTGTGTTATAAAATAGTGGAATGAGTGGTGCTCTCACGTTCTAGTTTCGGTCTGCGAGTAGCGGTCCTATATTATGAAATGACGTACAGCATTATGAATAAGAGATAAGATAGATGTACTGTGTATCACAGCGTAACTCTGTAATAATGCATAGGTTTAACTGAGAGTAGTAGACTGAGTATTTATCTTAGAAATAATAGACGAAAAAGGGAAAAGAATAGGCGGTGATTAAGGAGATAGTACGAAGGATGCATGTAAAGAGAACATATCAGAAGTGTCAATCTTGCATAAACCTTGAAATGGAAACAGATACAACAGAAGCATAAGTAGAATTTTAATATGTGGCGCACAGAACAGTGACTAAAGTCGGTTCATCGACTAGGCGGTTGAACTCAAGATAAATTAGCTCGTTAATGGATTACGATACGTTTCAGTTTATGTAAATGAGAGATTAAGGCTTTGAGTACTTGCATTCCTATGAAAAGAGGAGAGTAGTGAAAGATTATTATAAAGCAGTAATATATTGGAAACATGTAGCTTACACAGACTGTATAGATGAATAGCTAGAAATAAAGCTAATAGAGATGACTGGCTCTTGAAAGTGCTATAATGTTCGATTTAAGTATTAAAGAGCTGAAGAAGAAAATAATTATAAACCTACCTTTTATAAAGAGCTCAATGTTAGGTCATTCGACCGTTCAGAGTTATTGTGAATCCTAGCTGCAAACATTTGAGCGCCTCATTAACTTATTAATAAGAAAGACTTGATGTAAGAGCTGCTGGCATACGTAGGTATGAATCAAGGTAATAAATTAATATTCTGAGTGTTTAGGTCGGAGTAAGATGCATAGTAGGATAGAAGGCTTGATAGGAGTTTTAGAGTTAATGTTTTCGTGTAGAAAGGCGATTTACGTCATGTAAGGTGAGAGACCATTTGACATTAGGATAAAAAAATATATTTACTAGTTCTAGTTACGAAAATATCTGAGTGATATGACTGATTATAAAGTCATTTTCCATATTTAGTAGCTAAACATGATGATGTGATGCAGTCTGTGGCGGCAAGAGTAGTAGGAAGACAAATGATGAAAAAGCTGAGTAAGCATCTATTTTTCGATAGAGTTTACAAAGAAGGTCATTCAGTAAAGGGTTGTTAAACTTGGGAATACTATGATATTGTCACGAGAACGAGTTCATGTATCAGAGTGGAACATACGAGTATGCAAACATTGGGTAATTGAATGAGTGTATAGAATAGTTATAGGATAGGATTTGAGCACTATACATTATCGATGAAAACATGCATACAAGAAGGCCATAAAATTAGGCTTAGTGTTTTTTAGTATTCGCAGTAGATATATTATTAGAGATAATACGTTAGTTATACGATAGTGCATAGAAAATGACAATTACACACGAGAGTAACGATTGCGCATTGGGTATTAGAGGATGGACGAATCTACACTTTTGAGAGTTATATCTTAGTAGTATTTGACTAAGCCATATATCGTAGGTATTCTATGTAACGTGTACTACAATAACTGAGATATTTTCGTCCTCTTAGGGTTCTAGGATCGTGTGACAGACATAAGAACGCTTATGACTCTTCCAGTGGATGAGAGAGAAATGAGTCATGTGATCAGGTGCTGTGATAGGAAAGCCCATATTGGCATTTATATACTGATCTACTGATATTTACTAATTATATGATCTTTATGGTGCTATTAATATATAATACGTATATAGCTATTAATATATATATATAATATAATATAATATATATTAGTATATAATATTATATATAATTAATTAATATATACTTTAATATATATTATATATAAATATAGTATAATTAATATTATTATAATATTATATATATTATAATTATATATAGTATATATAGGTATAAATATATATTATACTTAATATATAAATTATTACTATTATATTATATTACGTATAGTATATAATATGAGCTCAATATCACCTAGATACTGACAGCAATTGATATATATATTATTCGTAACTTTAATAATCATTAGACTACCTATATGTGCATACTATTTGATTTAAATTACAAGACTATAGAGCTTAGTAATATAGTGATGAGCTTTTGATATTGAGTTCGAGATTTTTTATTTATAGTAAGAAAGTAACATTTACTTTTTCCACAGACTACTATAATATTTTGAGCTATTCACAAATTTATTAATGAATATTTGTAAATTTTACTAAACCAATAAGGTTAACTTGGATATTTTTTACAAGTATCATAAAGTATTAATTATATATATATATAAATAATAATAGATAATTATAATAATAACTATATTATAATAGGAAATCATTTAAATAAAATAATATAAATAAAAAAGGGTCACAAAGCATAAATAATAAAATCTAAATTAAATAAATAATTATGATATTATAATCATATATAAATAATAATAAATTAATAATATAAAATATATAAGGTATAGTAGTATGTATCATAACGCTAATCATATGATAACTCGAGAGAACGCTTCAGTCACACCTAGATTAAATAGAAAATTTTATGGTTATAGTAATAAAGGGGTAAAATATCATTTAAGGAGACAATTATTTAATCATTAGTGAGTTACTTTTAGTATTTAGGGGGCATAAAATCTCTGTCGCTGGATTTTAAGGTTAGCAGAGAGCCACATTTTTCTTCACCGTACCTAGGAGGTTATGTACCAGCAGGCAGATTGGAGGGGCGAAGTACCCCCTCGTCAAGTCCACCGAAGTGAAGGCCTGAGAGACCCACACTACTACGCCTACTTTAGCGTTTAACTCTAAGCTCATGGCTACTTAACCTTTAGTTAGAAAATAGAAATGAGTTTACAAATTTTAAGAGTTGAACTTACCCTTATCTAAAAATACTAAAGGCCTACTTATTTAAAGTAATATTTCAAGCCCCTAGGTAGGGAAAATAATTTTTTTTTTATATTCGACGAATAAAAAAAAAAAACGGAAAAAAAAAGAAAAAAAGAAATAAGTGAATAATAAAAAATTATAAAACCATTTTAAAAATATAAATGCCAAAAAAAAAAAAAAAAAAAAAAAAAAAAAAAAAAAAAACAAATTCCTTCCCCCTCAAAAAAGCACTGTAAGGTGCTGGCCGCTTTCTCGAGTTACATGATGTAAGCTTAGAACTGATATTAATATATATATATATATAGTATATATATAATATAATATATATATATATATATATATATATATAAATATATATAAGTATATAATAATATATATATATATATATTATATATAATATAGAAAGAACATGTTGTGCAACACTGTAATACAAGTGACGTTTCTAATGCAATTTTTGGCAACAATGCTGGGACGTCTTCAATATGTTCAAATTTTGTTCACATTGCCTGCTTATCTAAGAAATGCTATATATAGTATATATATATATATAATATATATATAATATATATATATATATATATATATTATATTATATTATATATATATATATATATAGATATATTTATATATATATATATAATAAATACTATACTGGCTATGACTTAAGTTTAGTCTGACGCTTCGATTTCGATATTATCCGATAATCCAGATCGATACCGATGAAAAACACACAGTTTTCCCTTAAAAATCGATATCGGATATCGATACTAATTGATATGATATCAAATCTATCGATATATATAGATAATATGATATATATATTTATATATATATACTAATAATCATATATATAAATATATAACATATAATATATATATATGATATATTTAATTATATATAATAATATATAATATATATATATATATAATATATATATATATATGAATAGTATATATGTAGTTGGTATGTTGGGATAAAGGGAGGAAAATCTGGCACATACGAATATATAATAAGAATGGCAGGCAGGGTGGTATGGAATGGGCTAGCTATGGGAAAATATTGATTTTTCAGTTTCAAGAACAACATAGGGTTGGTGCGGGTAACAGGTTTACTCCACTTATTTAAGTTCTTTTTCGTTACGTACGTTACTTATATATTTTAAGCTAAAATGTTGAAGAAAATTTAGGTCAAGTCCCTAATTCCTAAGAGAGGCAGGAAAAAAGATCATTTAATCCGCTTTTTAAGAATTGCAGTTCTCGTAAAAAGTTTTTGATTTTTGAATATTTGAATTTTTTTTTCAAAACTCGTCCAAAAATGTCAAACTTGTTGAGGTAATATTATATAGCTATATATATAGGTATATATATATATATATATAAATATATATATCATATAATAGTATATATATATAATATATAATATCTAATATATATAAGATATATATAAATATATATCTATAATATATAATATAATATAATTTTAATAATATACTATATATATTATATATATTAAGTAGTATATAAATATAATTATTATATATATATATATATTATCATATATATATTATGTATAATATTATATATATAATTATATATATATATAATTATTATTTATATATTATAATATCTAATATATATAATTTATATATATATATATTACTATATATCTATATATAATATATAGTATATTATATATATTATATATATATATATATATAATATATGATATCATATATAATATATATATATAAGATATATATATTAAGATATATATATATTATAATAGTATATATATTATATTATATATATATATTATATATTATGATATATATATACTATATAATATGATATATATTATATTATATATAATATATAATATATATATATATATAATTATATATATATATATATATATATATATATATTATATATATATATATATATGGCCTTAGTTTTAGGGCTAGTTAGGGCTAGTTTTACGGGCACAGTGGATCAGTAAGGTTTAGGGCTACTTTTACGGGAACAGTGAGTCAACGAGCCCCATAAAAGTATTTACCCTTTTTAGGGGGGCTCAGCCGATGGGGGACGAAGGGGGAGACTTTCATACCCCGGAGGGGATGATCGGAGGAACCCGCGACACCCAAAGACCAAAAGAGCGGGGGTTCCGGAGACATCGCCGGAGGGGGGGAATTAGTCGCCCCCCGTGTCCACCTAGAAGCGCCCGAGAGACGCCGGACTCCCGTGACAATCGGGGCGGACTACCCGTGGGTATTCGTTAGTAATATGCAAAATAAAACAATAAAATCCCAAAAATGAGTAATTTTTGCGGACATTTACAATCCCGCCACAATCTATTCGTACAACACCCTACAATCATCAAAACACATTTGGACACATTTGATTTGACATAATATATATATATAATATTTAATATATATATATTATAATATATATATATATATATATATGTATATATATATTAATATATATATAATATAAGTTATATATATATATATATATATATATATATATAATATATTATATTTATATATAATATATGATTTTGTTGCTTAAAATATTAATATGATATATTATATAAAATATAATATATAAATATATATATATATATATATAGATATATAATATATATTATATTATATATATATATTATATATATACTATCAGTATATATATTATATATATATATATATATATATATAACATAATATATAAAACATATAATTATATATATATATATATAATATATAATATTAGTATACTGTATATAATATATATATATATATATATCATATAATATATGATACTATATATATATATATATTTAACAATTATATCATATATAGTATATATATGTTATATATAAGAGTAGTATATATACGAGGGTTATACGTATATACTATATATATGATTATATATATATATAATTATAGTATAATATATATATATATAATAATCGATAGATATCGATATCGATAGATATCAATATCGATAGATATCGATATTGATAGATTATCGGATATCGATATATTCATCGATCTAAATCGAAATCGAAGCTCAGACATAAACTTAAGTTTTACCATTATATATTATTATATATTAATATATATATATAATATAATATATATATATATTATAATATTATAGATATATATATTATATATATATATATATGTATATATATATATATATATATATATATATAATTATATATATGACAGTTTTTTTATTCAAAGAACGGATTAATTAATGTAAACACGTAGAGTTTAATATTTTATTTAAGCAAGCGGGTTACATCAATTAGATTCTCAGTTTAGAAGCGCAAGCGGCAATACATACCTTTAGATTAATGTAGATAAAAATGTTAGCCTTGAGTCATTTTAGAAACCTAAAAAAGTTAACGTTCCTACATCTTGGTGTAAAGCAAAGATAACCTTCAAAAACCTAAGAAAATCTTCAGAAAACAATTTTGCATAGCTTTAAAGTTATGGCACCGTTTCAAATATTTAAAGTTATTTTACTTAATAAATTGATATTGACTTGACCAGCACAAATTCTCCAATGGGAGAAAGCTGCTTTCTAATTTCACCTTTGAAAGTGGTCGTTAGAGATTAGTTTTCTAAAATAGATTATTATATAAGTGACAATAGCAACACAACGTTGTATTTATATATAAAAAGATATTATAATAGAAACGTAACTTGAATAGACTGATCTACCTCTTGAAGTGTTGATTTTAAAGATGCTACAATCTTTCTGGGAACATTACTGATACATACTTAGACAATATATAAAGGTTAGTATATGAGCCGACTGCGGTGGAGAATGGATGCATTGAAAAGAGTAGTGGAAAAAGAAAAGAGAAGGATTTAGAAAAAGGAATTAGAGTTTGTTTCAAGCCATATAAGAGCTTCCAAATAGGGATTAGAAGTTTGATTTGAGTGCTGGTGAAGGAGATAGTTCCTGAGAGAACCTCTGAAAAGTCTGCAGAAAGAAACTTTTAGAAAAAAATGTAAAAACATGAATTTTTAATTTAAAAAGTTCTAAACAAAATAAAATCGTATTTGTAATATAGACCGGAGGAGCGCCAACATTTTAATTCTTGATTCTTTTTGAGATGTAACCCCAAAAGTTAAGTAATAATTTAATAAATGGATCAACATCATTTTTGGATTTAGTTAAATTATTTTAAGAAGAGTAGAAGATGAAAATAGCGGAGTCGGCTCGTATACGTCAAGAAGGAATGAGTCAAGCAACCAACCAAATGAGTCCGGTAGCTCAGCGGGTTAGCGCACCGGCCTAAACTAAGGCGGAAAAGACCCAGTTCATCACTGGTCGGTCGTCTGACGGGTGTGTTACTCTCTTCTTGGCTTCCGTCTTGCTCAGACTTAAAATTTGAGCACACCCCTCCTAGATTAGGGCTTTGCCGTGAGTGGTGGTTGTTAACTGTAAAAAAAAAAAAAAAATATTAAAGCATTCAGATAACGTCATTTCTTCCAACCTTTATTTCCCAGATCTAAAGTGTTGATTTAAAGAAATTCTAGAAAAAAGGAAACGTGATTGGTAAAAGGAAATTAATGTTGCGAATAGTTATTCTGACATGAAAACGTTTTAAGATATTTTATTCGTATTTCTGCGGAAAACTAATTTTCCGAAACTTTTCCCGATTTACAGATGAGCAAAACGAAAATTATTTCCGCATGGCACTATCCATTATATCTATCTATCTAATCTATCTATCTATCAATCCTTCTTCTCTATCTAAATCCATCTCTTTCCTATCTCTATCTATTATCTCTCTATCTTAATCATCTTTCTCTCTATCTATCCTATCTAAACTATTATCTTTCTCTCTATCTATCTATCTTTCTATCTCAGTCTTCCTGCTTATATGTATTATTCCATCGTCTTTTTAATATCTAATAGTAGAAGGATAGGTGAAAGAGTATAATATATATACTATATATATATATATATATACTATATATAATATAGTATAAATAATATATATATATATAGTAGATATATATGAGACCCGGCCAAAGCTTATAGATTGGGATTTTTTTATTTTGTTATTTGACACATACGAACCCTTCCATTTTATTTAAAGACAATTTATTTATAGATCGAAACAAGAATTTCAAAAATGATAAAATCATCATTTATGTGGCTGCCGAGCCAGACGAAATGAAATTGACAACCTTGGCAACTTGACAACCTCGACGGGCGTGGATTGATTGGCTTTGGTTAGTTGCGGTGAGAGAAATGGGGTGGTGACAGCACATAATGTTGTTTGCTCTTGCAATAATAACTTTGGTAATCATGGCAAAGTTACTAGTGGTAAAAAGTGTGTTACATCTCATTGGCCAATCGATTCGACCAAAATATTATAAAGTGAATAGTCATAATTGCCTTCATGGGATTGTTTTGCGGCGTGTGTTTCGTTTCACGATTGAAAAGAACACATTATGGAGAAGCGTGTATATTCTTGTATCTGATGAAATTTCATGCATTTGGAGCAGAAGCAATTATTTTCCAACAAAAGTAAATACCGAAATATTGGTTACATAAAATATTGAGCTTTAACTGTCAATATGGTAATAAGAGGAAATTGAAAAATATGAGATGACTAAATATAACTGTCAGAAAAAGCTCAGTGTCACAAGTAGGTAGATAGAAAGAAAAAGAGGAAATAGTCGGAAAGAAATAAGAAAGGACGAAAAGTGAATGAAGGTTGAAGGAAGAAATAGAAGCAGACAATCAACGAAGGAAGGGAAGAACAAGCAGATGATGCAGGAAGAAAGGAACAAAACATTGGATGAATCAAGGAAGAAACGAAACAACAGATGAAGTAATAAGGGAAGGAGGTAATGAATGAAAAAAGAAAACGATGAAACAACGGATGAGGGAAGAAATGAACGAAGAAACAGATGGGGGAAAGTATAAATAAAGCAACAGATGAAGGTTGAAAAGAACGAAGAAATGGATAAAGTAAGAAACGGACAAACATCGAGAGAACAGAGAAGAGAGCAGGAGAGACTGGAGAGACAGACAGAGCAGAGATGAGATGACTAGGAGAGAGAGAGAGAGAGAGAGAGAGAGAGAGAGAGAGAGAGAGAGAGAGAATTGTTCTGCATCCGGTTCAGTTAAAAGAATATATGTATAAATAAGGGTTTTATAGAGAATTTTCAGTAAAAATAGGTTTAATTTAAACGATTGTAATAAATGAATTAATCGATGAAGTGGCTAATAAATAAATAAATAAATAAATAAATAAATAAATAAATAAATAAATAAATAAAAAAATAAATAAATAAATAAATAAATAATTTGAAATTTTTTGTATATGATCAAATAATATATTTTAAAAAATACATTTATTGTTATTGAAATATTATTAAAAGAAAAGAATGGATTGCGATATTCCTAGTTCTTTTCAGGGCTGGTTCAATGGTGCTGATTTCTTTTGGGAAGTTCATAAAACTCTGATCGATCTCCAACGGAACACTAAGGAAACTCTGACGGAGCTGGATGGAACTCCGACGAACCTCCGATGGGGCTCAACGGAATTTTTACGAAACTCTGATTGAGCTTCAATGGAACTCTATCGAAGTTGAAAGAGGTGTAAAGGAACTCGATCGAAACTCCGATGGAATTCGACGAAAATCAGAAGAAGCTCCAAGGAGCTCTTATGAAACTCTGACGGAGCTTCAACCGAATGCTAACAAAACTGACGGAGCTAGAATGGAACTACGGCGAAACTTCGACGGATCTCCAACGAAGCTCCAACGGAACTCTAACGATACTGATGGAACTGGAATGGAACTCCAGCGAAACTCCGACGCAACGATGGCGTAATTATGATCCTTCGACCACTCGACAAACTTCTCTCAAACGACGTTATTTACTCCCTAAACTGAAGCAGATAACATTTTTATATACCATAGATTGAATTAAAGATCGATTAAAACAACTAATATCATAACCTCTCTTTTGCGAGGCGAGAATCGAACTTGCACCTTCCCACATTCAAGTCGAAAATCAAACCTTGTAACTTGTCACTTGCTAGAAGAAAAGGAAACCTACCTTGTTACTATCGCATTTCCTTCAACATTGTTCTAGTTGGCTAAATTTTATTAATTCTCTACTGTAAGATAAAAAGAATGAAAACTTTAACTGTTGTTTCGTTT
>JABUQX010087309.1:32500-37500 GCA_015478945.1 Trachelipus rathkii
ACTCTCTCTCTATCCCTATCTATCTATCTGTCTATCTATCTATCTGTCTATCTATCTCTTTATCTCTCCATCTCTCTTTTACTCTTCCTTTCCCTTCCTCTCTCTTTCGTTTCGGTATTCCCTTTCATAAAATAAATCAAAACAAATTTGTACAACAATATTTTAGGAATTTCCAGGGCTGTGCATACATGAATAGGTATTTATACACGAATTATAAATTCACATTACCTACATGAGTGTACACGTATGTACACTTCCCTGTTCCTAAGAGAAGAAGTAAGAATGCAATAAATAATCTCTCAAAATTGCTTACAATATCCAAGAGTATGTTGCTTACACCTATTTAGGTGGATGGGACACAAGTAGGCCTTTAAGAGTAGAAAGTTCCTAATCACATAGGCCCCACATTTGTTCAACGCGGGGTCTCAGTAGGACAAAAATAATTGTTTCCCATTTTCTCAAAGTACAAAGATCCCAAGATATTAACATACTTAATATTTCTTCTTAGAAATGTATTGTTCCATATAAAAATTTATTTATTATTTTTTGCTTTTCAACAACACACTTGCATCTGCATATATATATATATATATATATATATATATATATATATATATATATATATCTCTTCTATATATAATATATATATATATATATATATATATATATATATATATATATATATATATATATATATATATATATATATAATCTACTATATATAGAGAAACAATCTGGATTAGCCGTCATATGTATCTTAAAAACTATTAATGCTACAGTAAAACGGAATACATTGGTGGAATGCTGGTCCAATGCTGGTCCAGAAAATGTAAAAAAATAAAAAAATAAAAAAAATAAAAAAAAAATTATATCTCAAAAACTACAATAGCTACAGCGAAAAGGAATACAGTTTTGGATCCTCGTAAAATTTCACATAGGAAAATGTAAAAAAAATAAAAAAAAATTGTTTTTATACGGCAATAAGGGCTCGACCAGGCAAGGGGGCATAGGGGGATGTTTCCCTTTGCCCGTAGAGGCGGAGGGGAACCCCCGACACACCCAATCTCGAAGGCGGGGTTCAGGAGACCCTCGATAATCTACCGTAGATTCTGGAAGGCTCACTCTACCATCAGGACCGGTGCATACCCTTGGGTATTCTTTAGTAAAAAAAATAGAAAGTTTTTATTTTAACGAGAAACCAATAGGTCTCTAAATAGATATTCCTAATCTTATACTATAATTATTAACAATAATTTTTTTATTTTTATTTTTGTTTTCCTATCCAAAAATTTTGGGGATTCCAAAGTATATTTCTCTTTCGCTAATAACAATTTTAGTCTCATTTCCACTATTTTATTTTTTTTGTGCTGCTGGACCCAGCATTGGACCAGCATTCCTTCCATTTTACTAACCCAACGTGTAGTTTTAAAATACTAAAAATCCAGACGCTGACCTAATATATTGTATATACACAATACAGAATATTGAATTATTATTATGAAAACAAGGTACTGAACATTCATAGGTCAATAGTTCACAGGAGGTGCTGAAAATGTTCACCTTGAACCTGGATACACTCACTACTCAGCACGTTTCAACATGTTTCTGGAAACGTTTGCCAATTCTGGTGGTGTGATTTCCGCAATCGCATTGGGAATGTTTGTTTTCAACTCCTCAATTGTATGCGGGTTGTTTCTGTAGACCTTCCCCTTTAAATTACCACACAAATAAAAATCACAAGAGGACAGATCGGGCGATATTGGAGGCCATAAAACTGCAGAAACTGTGCGTTTCTCTCCAAAAACTTCATTAACACATGTCATCGAAAACCGTGAGGTGTGCGCTTAGCGCCATCTTGCTGAAAAAACGCATACCCACGTTCTTCCTCCGTTAGCTGCGTTATGAATGGTTGCAAAATTTTCATTACATACACTTGCGAGTTCACGGTGTTGTTAAGGAAAATGGGGCGTACAATCCGTTTGAATGAAACTGCACGCCAAACGCCTACTTTCAAATCATGCAGAGGCACCTCAAAGCGTTCCCTGGGATTATCTGTTGACCAATAGTGTGTGTTTTGAGAGTTGACGTACCCGCTAAGGTGAAACCGTGCTTCGTAGGAGATTAAGTAAAGATGTGGATCCACATAACCATCAGCAACATTCCTCAGTAACCATTCGCAATAGTGATGTCGTTGTGCATAATCCGTAGGTTTTAATGCATGCATCACTCTTACTTTGTATGATCGCATAGGTAACAGCTTCAACATGTTCTGGCATGAAAGACTAAAATGAGTCAAAGGAGATTTTACTCTCCATCAGCGGGATTCGAAACACTGGACTCCGTAAGATATCATAACATTCAGCTACCTACAAATATTATACAAATAAATAAATAAAGACATATAAAAACAAATATGACACGGGCCTCTTTTATCTTGGCCACACTGTATATATATATATATAGCCTATATATATATATATATATATATATGCTCTCTATATATATATATATATATATATATATATGCTAACTGATTTTCATATATATACTCCATATATATATATATATATATGCTATAGGTGATGGCGTTATCGCGATAAATTATCGCGATAATTTATCGCGATAACGGTTTCAAGTTATCTGTTATCCGATAACATCTTTTACCGATAATCGGTTCGCGATAAATTATGTTCCAAACTACCGATAACTATATGGCGACAATTTATCGCGATAACGGTTTCGGGTTATCTGCTATCCGATTAAATCTTTTATCAATAATGGTGTATCGCGATACATTTTGTTGTATATATATATATATATATATATATATATATATATATATATATATATATATATTAACTATCTATATATATCTTTCTTTTTTTATAGATTTATATATATATATATATATAATATAATATATATATATATGAATATATATATATATATATATATATATATATATATATAATATATCTATATCTTCTATATATATATAAATATATATATATATATATATAATAATATATATATATATAATATATATAATAAAAATAATATATATATATATATATATATATATATATATATATATATATATATATATATATATATAATATACATATGTAACAATATATACCTATGTATGTTTATATATATATATATATATATATATATAATATATATATATATATATATATATATATATATATATATATATATATATATATATATATAACAAATATATATAAATAAAAAATATATTTATTTATATATATATATATATATATATATATATATATATATATATATATGTAATATATATACTATATATATATAATAATAATATATGTATATAAATATATATATATTATATATATATATATATATATGAAATATAAAACTAAATATGCGAAATATATATATATATATATATATATATATATATATATATATATACAGATAGATACATATATATATATAAACTCTTCTCTATATATATATATATATATATATATATATATACATATATATATATATTTATTTATATACCCACACACATATCTCTCTCTCTCTCCCTAACACTGTCTCTCTTCCTATCTATATATATATATATATATATATATATATATTGACATTATGTCAGAATATGCTAGGTTAAATAAACTAAATATTAGCGAGACGTTATTTCAATTCTTTATTTCTTTTACTTTTTAGCTAATGCAGAGTAATGCTTCCATTTTAAAACTAGTTAAATAATATTTCTTTTTCAATTATCAGGTCATAGCACCAGTCGCCGTTTGCCTGGATCAAATCAAGGGAAACAGTGCTATCTGGGTACTGATCCTGGACAAAAAAAAGCTGATTGAATTGAAGAAAATTCCAATCTCCAGTTCTGCGACCCTCTGGTCAATACCCTCCTTGACAGCCATAAACAAAGAGGTTCTCAGCACTTGAAGATGAGGAGTACCTTCTGGCCCCTGCCTTTCACCCCAAGTTTCGCCTGATGATGTGGATGAGGGCTTTTGAAGAAACAATGGCCAAAAAGTCGAGGTCAAGGCCCTGATGGAGAAGAAGGTTGAAGAGTTATTGCGGCGTACCGAACTCGAGAACGCCAACAGTACCAGCAGCAGCGAGGGAGAGGACATAGAAGAGAAGGACTACTACTCAAGCATCTGTGATGCTGATGATTACACTGAACTAACTCAAGGTCAACGTAATCAAAGATCAATCAAGAGTAAAGCTACTCTCATTCTAAATATAAGGTTGCAGGGGAAATCAACAGACAGCCGGTCAGACCTAGCTTTTAACAATGAGAAGGTACTCATTGATCTCTTTATAAGGTACAATACTGCAATACTGTCTAGCGCTGCGGTGTAGCGATTGTTCTCCCTTGGCAAAGATGTCTACAGAGCCAAGAGGAATTCTCTGTCAGATGAAAACTTTAATATGCTCATGTTTATGAAGGGGAACATACAAATACTGCAGAAGGCCAGAACCTAGTATTTATATTTTTATATTGATAAATTGTAATTAACTAATTCTTTGATTTCATTTCAAATCCTTTATTAACCTTTATCTTTTACATACATTATAGAATCTATAATATCAGAGCATAAATTAGAAAATAAAATTTTATTATAAAAAAAAACACTGAGAAGCAAAGGGAAAAAAATTAAATTTATTTAATAAGACATCCAAAGCTTTACAAGTTATATAAAGCAAGTAGCAACATTCCCATATTTTCTGGGTACGTGTCGGTAAGGAAAACTAAAAATTTTATATTATAATCTATAAAATAGGTGAAAAGAAGATTGTAATAAATTTATTTTTAACATTTTCTTAAAAACCAAAGTCGTGTTTTTTTTTTAACATTTTATTTATAATAAAATGAAATACATGAAAATTTGGATTTATCGATTTATCGGTTATCGCCTTATCGGCGATATTTTTATCACGAGTTATCGGATATCGGTTATCGATGATAAGGTTTTCGTTAT
>JABUQX010087309.1:42500-64218 GCA_015478945.1 Trachelipus rathkii
GTATATCGCAGCCCTACAAATGGGGAACATTTTAAAGTCCTTGTAAAATTTATTATTTTGATGCATGATTATAATTATAAGTTCGGCATGTCTTTTCAAATTTCTGCTCTACATAGACTCTTGTATTCTATCCTAATTATTAAATAAGATTATAACATTTTGAAAGAATACCGTAGAAAGCGCTCACACAAGCAACAGAGCTAAAACGAAAACGAAAGAAATATGGGAGGAGTCAAACGTACAGAGCCTCATTCTCTCCCAGACAAATGAACAAACACAGCTGACAGCCAGTGACTTGCCTATTTGAAAAGTTCTATGCATTCCATCGTACAGCCTTTTAAATTGGAGGCATCAGAAAAAAAAAAAAAAAAAAAAAAGAGGAAGATCCCTTTACATAAAAATGCATATAGAAAAAATATTCCATATTTCCTAGATAAAAAATCATTAAGTTCAATTTGAAACAAACAGAGTTCATCTTAACGTCTGCTGAATAGTAAGATCTACCCTAGAGAAATTTGTACGGTTTATTGAGAATTTGTTTGATATTTAGAAAGAAAGAGAATGAACATACAAACGGTCGAGGATGAAGACATTATAGCATATTGGAAATCTGCTGAAAATTTAAATGACGGGGAAAATGAAAATTTTTAAATTGGTCAATTATTATGTACACTAAAATGTAATTGTTTCTTCTCCTTTGTAGCTATCGTAATAATCTGTCTTGTCTATTCTATTCTATTAGGTATTATGTAATAAATATAATTAGATTATAAAGGGTTATATAGCCTGCATGATATTGCAATTAACTCAGTCAAAAGCACCTTATGTCTGTTCTTGCAATTCATTGCAGAGTCACGTCCGGGGTACCATTTGATGTGATAAATTTCCAATTTTCACATACAAACAAACATTGAGCATCAGAATGCCAAACATTGCTCACCTATTATATTTTAAAACTGTTAAAGATTGTACCAACCAATAGGGCCAGAGATTTGAAATTGTAACTTGTATAAGGCTTCTTCAAGGCCTGACTCGAGAGATTCCACTTTGCCAGAGCGTGGAGGAAGGATGCTTTCGCAGCGTCCTTCCCTTATGTTCTAGCTTATAGAATTAATTATTACAACACTTATTGTGAATTCCTATTGTTATATCAATTACTATTTAATTGCCCAAGTTAAACAAAGCTATTTTGTACCAAATTAGGCAGCATAAAAATTCAAATGCTCAGTGCCTAATGCATTGTCAATTTAACCGGCTGAGTGCCGCGATCATTAATATGGGCCTTATTAATTGTGTTTACAAGACTAAAATATACTGTGCCATTATTGAAATTACAATCTGATTATTATTATATGACATTCAATATATTTCACTTGCAAATTAATTAATAAAACTTTGAAAGCAGAAAAACCTTTTTCAATAAATCAACCCCATTTATTAATTACTTATCTAATATGCCTGGTTGCAATATACCAGTGCATATATATATATATATATATATATATATATATATATATATATGAATATAGCAATAATATATATATATATATATATATATATATAACTATATATAATATATATATATATATATATATATAACATATATATATATATATATATATATATAGCAACAATAATAATTTTTTATATATATATATATATATATATATATATATATATATATATATATATATATATATATATATATATATATATATATATATATATATATATATATATATATATATATATATATATATATATATATATATATATATATATGAAATATATGGTAAAATATAATTTTTGTTTGACCAAAGTTATATGAAGAGTATACGCATACTGCGATGAAATTACCTCCCATTTTAATGGTTCACCTTTCTCTTTTGCGTTCATATACACACTCGTCCTCAAGCCAACATCTTAGAGACACCACCTTTTATCCACATATTAGATACACATAATTATATCCACACCTCCCTTCTAGACAACATCTTACAGACATACCTATTCCTTATATCCCTATGGGTGGGGAGAAGTGTTGCCCACATTGTATGTCATGCGTGTAGCAGAAGGCGACCAAAGGAACACAAGGGGAGTAGTTTTGATTTGCTGCCACCTATATCTTTGCTATGAATAACTAATGCCACCTCTGAAGGTCGTGATCACCGTAAACGGTCTTTATCTTTCATATCTTATGAATCATATGGGTATATGGAATGTCAGAGGAATAAATGTTGATTATAAGAGGAGAGAGGTGATGGATGTATTTAGAAAGGGTAAATTTAATATGCTCGCTGTGACTGAAACAAAGATAAAAAGAAAAGGGGAAAATGAGTAGTGTGGTGTGGTGTGAAATGTGTGTGCTGGTGTGGAAAGGAATGAGAGGGGGAGAGAAGGAGTTGCAATTCTGATGAGTGACTTGTGGTACAGAGCTGTGTTAGACTTTTGTGTGTGAGTACTAGAATTCTAATGGGTAAATCTAAGTTTGAAAAGGTCAAGTTATGTGTGGTTGTGACATTTGTTCCATCTAGTTCAATGTTGAAAAGAGTGCGATTTTCTGGGATAATCGAATGATATTTGGATGGGGAGGGTGATTAGGGCTTCAGATGATTGATTTGTGTTGGAGACCTAAATGGTTGGATAGGTGATCAAAAAAGGATGGTATAACAGGTGGTTTGGGATGTCGGGAGAAAATGAGAATGGTAGGAAGGTGATAGATTTCTGTAAGGAGAGAGGTGAAATGTGTAAATGTCTTTCTTTAAACACATAGAGTATTCACTCAGGCATATACTAAGAGTTGAATTGTGAGTAGAGATGGAATCAAAGTGAAAAGTATGATTTGTGTTGGTGAGAAAGGAGATGTTGAAGTATGTGGTACCGAATGTTAAAAGTCAGTAGATAGTTCAGGAATGGACTCCACCTCATGGATCAATTATATTATTGGGCTTGCTATAAGGCTCCCCTTGAACCAATGGGAGCTTTGGACAGGAGGAGGATGTGAGAAGAAATGGATAAATTAAAATAAAAGAAGTGAGTTGAATATATAAAGGAGGGGTATAACAATAAAAAAGTGCTCGCGAGTAAATTAGCTGAATCTTGAACGTTAAAGCTATTAGTTAAATCTGAGGCAAATGAAGGAAGCAGTTATTAGCAGTGCAAAAGAAGTATGTTGGTGTGCTAAAGTAGGAAGTAAGAATGTTGTTAAGAGTAGTGGTGGAATGAAGAGGTGATGCAAGCAGCTAAAAGTAAAAAAAGAAGAGTGGTTGAATGTACTAAAAGCCAATGATGAAGTTTCAATAGATATAGGAACCAGAAGGGGATAAAAGAAATACTAAAGGTATACGTAGGAGGAAAAGGGAGAGGTAAATATGAATAGTTTGGAAGGAGATGAATGGGGACTTACAATGGAATAGGTAGCTCTTCTTGGAAGGAAAGCGCGAAAGGTTAAGAATGAGAATAAGGGGAATCTGCTTAGAATAATGAATAGGAATGGTGCTTTCGGATGTGAGGGGAGTGTGGAAGGAACACTTCGAGAATCTGTATAACATTGGCAGAATAGAGATGTGATGGTGAATATGTGTGGGTTTGATAGTGGTGCAAGAAGGAATAGGTATTTTGGGGATGATGTCATTAGTAAGGAGGAAGTTATGGGTAGAGTGAGAAAGTTGAAGAATGGTAAATCTGCAGGTATAGGTGAAATTACTGGGGAAATGATCAAGAATGGAGATATGGTGATTGATTGGATTTGGAAGTTGTGTAACAAAGCGTTTATGAAGTATAGTTCAGAAGGATTGGAGTAATAGTACCCTTATAAGGGTACTTAGGGAGATAAAGGGTAACTGTGGGATTATAGGAAATTAATTTATTGAGTTTTATAAGGAAGATATATGCTGGTATTTTGGTCGAAAGAGTGCGTTGAGTGACTGAAGGACAGAATGAGAACAACGGTGCGTTTAGGGTGGTAGAGGATGTGTGAGATCTAAATCTTTACACATTGGAACAAATGATGGAGAGAGAAAATGAGGAGAGAAGAAGAATAAATTGTATTTAGGCTTTATAGATCTGCAACAGGCGTATGATAGGATTAATAGGGAAGCTCCATGGTAAGTGTTAGTGATATATGGTGTTGTGGTATGGTTCTGAATGGAATCAAAAGTATGTATGACGATAGTGAAGCGTGTGTAAGAATAAATGGTGTCGAAAGTGATTGGTTAAATAAGAAGAAGTTTTAAGAAGAAAAATATAGTTGTAGTGTTGATAAGGCCAATTTTCATAATATATATATATATATATATATATATATATATATATATACTATATATATATATATATATATATATATATATATATATATATATATATATATACTCTATATTTATAACAATATATATATATATACTGCTCTCTTTCTTTCTTTCTTTATATATAGGTGAAGGTTACCATAAAGGAAGGAAAAACTATAGACTTTAGAGAAAAGTTTATTTAGAAGAAAATTTTACTATATATATGTAGAACATGAAAAGCAATGTATTTTATTTTTTTTTATTTTTTTTTTTAAATATATTTACTTATAATTACTTCCAGAGACGCATGCTTTGTCGTGGTACTTTTTAGATCGTGAAACATTTTTTAATGGTTTGCGAGTATATATTTATTTTTATTTTTTAAACTAATGGGAACTCCAAAGAGTATACCACACCGATGGCAGGAGTCGGGGGGTCTCTCGGCCTTCCGGTGAACGACAGGGGTAGGACTATTTCCCCCTCCGGGGAGGGGTCTCCGGAACCCCCGCTTTGGTATTTGGGTGTCGCGGGGTTCCTCCGCCTCCCACGGGAGTACTCGGAAAACGTCCCTCTGACCCCACGTCGGCGAGCTGCCGGCCGATTAATGAAATACTGTATATATATGAAGTATTTTGCATTAAGAGTCGAACACGACAGCATTGGAAAACCATGCCGGAGGGCGGAAGGCCCGGCACTCAAATGCAGAAGCAGTCAGAGGCGATATTCGTTCAGGTGACCGACTCCTACTCATTGCTAGTTAAAAAAATAAGCAAACCGATAAGCGCACGATCTAAAAGCCTACGACAAATAGAAAGCTGGTATATGAAAGTTTAAAAAATTTTTAAATACACTGCTTTTCATGTTCTACATATATATAAATTTCTTCTAAATAAACTTTCCTCAAAAGTCTATAGTTTTTTCTTCCTTTATGGTAACCTTCACCATATATATATATATATATATATATATATATATATATATATATATATATATATATATATATTATATATATATATAGTGTAAGTATATATATATATATATATATATATATGCTGCTGCTGCTATATATATATATATATATATATATAGCATAATAACATATATGCCTGCTCTCATATATATTGATAACATAATATTGATATTGTGTGTGTTTGTATGTTTGGAGATTAAGTTTTGTAATCACGTGATAAGGTTGTACTTGTTATCCCTTGAAGTTCATTTAAAAACGTTTTTCAAATCCAAGAAATTTCGATGAAACAAAAAATTGAAAAGCGAAAAAGAAACTCATTGCTAAGGGAAAGAAAAATAGCTGAATAAGTGGTTGAATATGTTTTAAAACATGAGAGAGAGAGAGAGAGAGAGAGAGAGAGAGAGAGAGAGAGAGAGAGAGAGAGAGAGAGAGAGAGAGAGAGAGAGAGAGAGAGAAATTGTCGAGGGGAAAATTTTTCGGCGAAATTGAGTTAATTTCGAGTGAGGAAAAAAATTAAAAACGAATGATAAATCGGAAAATAGGGGAGGATGGAGGGAGGGAGGGGGAGGGAGGGAGGGGGGGATGGAGGGGGGGAGGGAAGAAGGGAGGGAGGATGGAGATGGGGGAGTGATGATGAGAGAAAGGAAGTCAAGACAACGAGAAAAAGACGGGTGAGGTAAAATTAAAATTAGAGAGAAGAATAGAGAGTAGATTTAGGTCGAGGAGAGAGAGAGAGAGAGAGAGAGAGAGAGAGAGAGAGAGAGAGAGAGAGAGAGAGAGAGAGAGAGAGATAGATAGATAGATAGATAGATAGATAGATAACCTAAATGAATAAGATAGATAGATAGATAGATAGATAGATAGATAGATAGATAGATAGATAGATAGATAGATAGATAGATAGATAGATAGATAGATAGATAGATAGATATAGAAACAAGGGAGTAAATGTGGGAGATAAGGAGAAAGAGATAGGTATAGTGAGGAAGAGAATGAGAGTGAGTGAGAGAAAATATAAGATACAGAGAAAAAGAAGCGAAAGAGAAAGGAAGGAGAGACAATGTTTGAGAGAATAACAGAGAGAAAAAGAGTAGGAGTATGGACTAGTAAATGAGAAACAGAAAAAGAAAGGAAGAAAGAGAAAATGTGAGACAAAAGTGAGTGAAGAGAGAGAGAGAGAGGGAGAGAGCGAGAGAAAGAGAGAGAGAGAGAGAGAGAGAGAGAGAGAGAGAGAGAGAGAGAGAGAGAGAGAGAGAGAGAGAGAGAGCTAATAATGAGAAAAAGAAAAGAAAACAAAAAGAGAAGAATTAGTAAGAGTACCAAAGTGAGAGAGGAGAAAGAGAGAGAAAAAGAAAGAGTCAGATAAAGATAAATAGAAAAAGAAAGAGAAATAGAAAGTGAAAGAGAATGGAAAATATAAATAGAAAGAGAGTGAGTGTGAGAAAGTTAGTTAGAAAGAGAGTGAGCGTTAGAAAGAGAGAGAACAATGAAAGAGAAAGAGAAAAGACGGTCAAAAAAGAGAGAAAGAGAAGTGAAAGAGAAAGAGTAAGTGTAAATGTGAAAGAGAAAGTGGAAGTAAAAAAGAAAGTGAATATGAAAGAGAAAGAAAAAAAGGAAGAGAGTGGCAAAAAAGAGAAATGAGAAAGAGAAAGATAAAGAAAAAGGGAAAATGAAAGAGAAAAAAAGAAGATGAAAAGGAAAAAGAAAAAGAGAACGAAAGAGAAAGAGTCATTGAAAGAGAAAGAAGAGTCAGCGATAGAGAGAGATAAAGAAGAAAACAAAGAGGAAGAAAAAAGCAAAAAATAGAGAAAGCAAAACATAGGAAAAGATAAAGATGAGAAGAAGTAGTGAGAGACAAGAGAGAGAAAGTGAGAAAGAGAAGAGAAAGAGAAAGTGGAAGGGAAAAAGAAAGAGAAAAAGAAAGAAAAAATGAAGAGACGGAGGCAGAAAAAGAGAAAGTGAGATAAAGAAGAGAAAAAGAAAGTGAAAGGGAAGAGGAATGGAATGAGAACGAGAAAAGGAAAACGAGAACGAAAGAGAAAAAGTCAGAGAAAGAAAACCAGTAAATGAATAAGAAAGAAGCAGAGTCAGCGTTAGAGAAAAAGAAAGGGGAAAACAAGAGGAAGAAAAAAAAAGAAAAGGATAGAGAAAGATAAAGAGGAGGAGGAGGAGGAGGAGGAGGGAGGGAGAGAGAGAGAGAGAGAGAGAGAGAGAGAGAGAGAGAGAGAGAGAGAGAGAGAGAGAGTTCGCGGTCGCTAGCGGTTAAACTCAATCCCATTCCCAATTAGAGACAAAAATAAAACACATTAAAAAAAAAAGATGAAATTAAAACAAACTCAAAATGTTTTCCTTAATTTACTTTCCGATTACATTAATGTTTTGAACTTTCCTTTAAAAAACACAAACATCATTTTTAATTAATAATCTGTTACAATATATATATATATATATATATATATATATATATATATATATATATATATATATATATATATATATATATATATATATATATAGTATATATATTATATATATATATATATATATATATATATATATATATATATATATATCTTTCTTTCTTTCCTCTCCCAGGAAGGATTTTTTCATCCTGTCAGCCGCGCAAGCGTCTTTCTCCAGACATCCCTCTCCTGTACTATTCCTCTCTCTAGCACCTCTACTTCTTGGTAGCTGACATCTTCCAGAGAGTCCTCCACCGACCCCGCCCATCTCTTCTTTCTTCCCCTTGGTCTTCTTCCCTCTGGTGTCCATTCCCATCTTCTTTTCGGCATTCTGTCCTTGCTCCATCCTCTCCAGATGTCCCCACCATCTCAATCTCCCACATCCATCTTCAGTATCATCTTCTTCACACCTATATCTTCTCTAATAATTACTTCAATCCTTATTCTGTCTCTCCTACTCTCTTTCCAATCATAGTTCTTAATACCCTATCTCCGCCGCTTGTATTCTACTCTCCTCTGTTCTCGTATTTCCGCCCCGTACAGCAGCGTCGGAGTTTGTATACTGTTAAAAATCACTTTTTAACCTCTATTCCGATGTGTTTTATCTTCATCATGGGGTATACGGCTTTCATAACTAATCCATATTTTCCATTCGTCGCGTAATCTCTCCACTTCCTCCCTTTCTGCTAAAACAATCTCCGAGATAATTGCAGGTATTTACAGCCTTCACCTCCTCCCTCCCCACCATCCTCATCCCCTCCTAATTTCCTCCAGTTATTAATATCTCTGTCCTCTGTACGTTCATCCTCATCCCTGTTTCCTCCAACTCCTCTGTAAACAACTCCACCACCTCTCGAATCGACCTCTCTCTCTCGCTCCAACATGCCAGATCGTCCGCATATGCCATTATGTCCCCTTCACATTCTCCCAGTCTCTTCCTCACTTTCCTTATCACCACGTCTAAATATAATATAAACAGTAGTGGAGATAAAACACTCCCCTGCTTCACTCCTGTTTTCACCTCAAACCATCTATCGTTCTTGCACTCAGTTCTAACATTACAACTGCATTCCTCATACATACTTTCTATAGTTCTCTTTATCACCCCTCACCATAATTCCTCTCCATAGCTCTCTAGAGCTTTTTTTCCCTGGCACCGAATCAAATGCCTTGCAGGTCAGATGAGCTACAAAGAATCTCTCGCCATATTCCAGCATCTTCTCCGAGACCATTTTTGAATAAGAGGTCTGTCGTTCCTCTTCCTCTTCTATACCTGTACTCTTTTCCGAGTCTCGGCTCTACCTATTCTCAGTCTCCTCTCCAATATTTTCGTATATTTTCGCCAGATGCGTCCATCAGTGAAATGCTTCTATAATTATTACAGCTTCCGTGATCTCTCTTTACCTTTATATACTGGTATTATTATAGGTTTTGCCCCACCTTTCCGGCACCTTTCCCTCTCCAACACTTGTTCATCAAACTGATGATTCTCCCTCTCAACTTCTCTCCTCCCTCCACCACCAACCCCACAGCCACTCTCTCTCCTGGAGCTTTACCCTCTTCATCCTTTTTATAGCCTCCTCATATTCTTCTCCCCCGTTATCTTTCCGCCTTCCTCCTCCTCTTCCTCCTCCCTGTCTGATCTACAGCTTCTTTCTTGTTCTCTGTATTCTACATTTAGCAGATCTTCATAGTACTCCATCTATCATTTTTTTCTTCCGGTCTCACAAGAATCTCTCCGTTTCTATCTTTTATATTTCTAGTTATGGTTTTTGGTTTTCTATACCTTCGCCATCTTAAATATCTTTTTTTTTCCTTCGCCCACATCTCTCGTTATTTCTCCCGCCATTCTCTCCGCCTCCATCTTTTTTGCCCTCCTCTTTATTCTCTCTGCCTCATTCCTTTCCTGTACATATTCCTCCCTTGTTGCCGCTGTTCTTCTTTCAGCCACTTCCTCATTTTCCCTTTTGTTTTTACTCTTTTTAATTGCTTTTTTCAATTTCTCTTCGTTATGATGTATGTCTCTTCCTAGTACCTCCTGTACCCATCTTTTACCAAGAGTTTTCTCTGCCACTTCCTTAATGACATCCTGCAAATCTTCGTTTTCTTCTTCATTCCTTAGGGTTTCCTGCATTTCCCGTTCATAATTTCGTCTCGCTTCTTGTTCTTCTAACTTCTCCACTCTGATCACTGCCCTCTTCTGCTTCTCCTCCCTCCCTCTTATCTTCATGTCCGCCACCACCAGTCTATGATCCGCACCGGGCGACACCCTGGATCACCTTACATTTCCAACTATCCTTTATCGGAGACTATCATGTAGTCTATCACCGATTTTTGATCGAATTGTTGCGTTACCTGATTCCATCTATACCTCGTGTAAAGATGTGAGACTCTCTGTGCTTGAAAAACGTGTTCACTATTTTTAGGTCGTTTCTCACACAAATCAATCAACGCCTCTCCCTCCATGTTCTTTGTATCCTCTCCAAATGGTCCCAATACTCTCTCCATCTCTCTTTCTCTTTCCTACTCTAGCGTTGAAATCTCCAATCAGCCTCCTCCCCCTCCTCCTCCACCCCACCTCTTCTCCATCAATTCCATAAATCTAGTTTTTTCCTCCCCGAGTGCCCCCTGTTGTGGTGCATATATCTGGTATATTCTATATTTTATCCAGCCTATCCTTCAATACGTACATCATCAACCTCTCATTTATAATTTTACTTTCTGTATACACAGGACAGTCTTGGTCCCACTAAAATTCCGACACCATGCTTTCTTACCTTCTCTCACCCCACTATACACCAGAACAAATCCTTCTCCCATTTCTTTACCCTCCTCACACCCCCTCACTCTCATCTCCGCCATCCCCAACATATCTATCTTCCTCTCCTTCATGATATCTATTATCTCCTCTTCTTTATCTCCATAGGTACCCACATTTATCGTGGCACACCTTATAATTTTTAAAAGTGTTTTCCTGATCATTCTGTAAATCTCGCCGAAGTCGTCGTCTAAAGTTCTGTCCGGCTTCCGAGGCTCGCGTTTGAGTTCTGCAAGCAGTTTATTTCGGGAAGTGGCTTGCTAGGCCTATCCTTCCCTAGCCCTATCTCCTTTAGCCGAGGACACCTCTGGTTCGTTGCCGGGGGTGCACGAGGGGGACGCGGAGTTGGCCTTTGCTCCCCATATATATATATATATATATATATATATATATATATATATATATATATATATATATATATATATATATATATATATATATATATATATATATAGTCCTTCAACTGTAACTATTCACAAAAATTTGAAATTTATATTTATGTTTAAACTTATTTAAAAATTTGCGTAAGCAAAATTTTTACACAAGTTCGACGAATATTGTATATAAAGCCCGATCTCGTTAAGATACTCAGTCAGAAAAATTAATCAGAAGAAATAGAAGACTCACTTAAAGATACTCTCTCCTGAACTCCCTCCTCCAAACTTCAAATTACAAGAAAACGCAGCTTTCAGCAAGGGAGTCAAATTCAAGGAAAGGCCGTGACTGCTCATTCAACTTATGAAGAAAGAGTATCCCAACAGACGGGCAACTTTTATTACTTATTTATTATTGAGTAAATACAAAATATAAAATAAGAATTTTTAAATATTTCATTATATTATATAGAGCTTAGCTCTCAAAAGAAGCCACTAACTTAGCAAGTTTTGCCCTATATAATTGGTGAACCCGGAGAGAAACACCCAGAACTTCACTCAGCGTCTTCTGGTAACCAAAGGAAAACAACCAAAATGAAGAAAAATAAAAAACAACAATAATATTAAAAATTCCAAATCAGAACACTCCAAAAAGATGATTCAAACGAACCGCAAGCAAACATTATCGATACGGACTTCTTTTCTCATTCTCAATTAATTTTGGATTATGGTCTGATTCTCATTTTGAATTCCGCTACGAACCTTCAGGCTTCTCTTCGAATTCTGAATAATTCAGTACCATCTCCCATTTATTTACAAATGAAAAATTTACAACGGAAAAAAAAACTGAACTGGTATCCTTCAACTTTTTCAGTCTTCTGGTCGTTATCACCTCATCTCGTTTCAAAATTACTCCAGGTGATTGACCCCATGTGGTGGCTGTAGAACATTAAATCCTATACCAAACCAAATTCGCAACAAGTTCCTTTTTCAATATTTCCATAAGTTTGTCCTATCCAAGTGTCAGAGCTTCTCTTTACAGTTCACAATGAGGACGCGCATTAGGCTTATATGGATCAAGATATTCACGTATGAACTTAATCTCACCAATGTCAAAGGTCCACGAATCCTCGTCAAGTGACATTCTTATACCAACTTGTGTGCGATATCTCTAATATTTTATATAACAATTGTATTTTCTTGCATTTAAATGTTTGTATATTTGCTTATTTATGTCTAACGGACATAATCAAATATGCTAAGTATTTGAATGTGACTTTCATTGTATAATATTTTTAATTTTGTTTATATACCATTTTATATTTTGTAATCTCCTGCATTCGCATGTTTGTATGTGTGCTTTATCTGCGGACATAACCAGTTATACTTGCATGTGAATGTACTTTTCACTGTATGTATATATTTTCTTTATTATTTCTTCATTTAAATGTTTAATATGTTAGTGCGCCTTTTCAAATGTCCCCAAATATGCATACATTTAAATAATGATTAGCTTTTATATCTTATATAACTATTATAGCGTACTTCACCACTCCGTGTTTATTGTGGGAAGTATTATAGCGCCCTCAATTGTAACTATTCACAGAAATTTGAAATTTATGTTTATGTTCAAACTTATGCAAAAATTTGCGTAAGCAAAATTTTTTACATAAGTTCGACGAATATTGTATATAAAGCCTGATCTCGTTAAGATACTCAGTCAGATAAAAAATCAGAAGAAATAGAACTCACTAAAAAGATACTTTCTCCTGAACTCCCTCCTCCAAACTTCAAATTACAAGGAAACGTAGCTTTCAGCAAGGGAGTCAAAATAGAGGAAAAGGCCGCCACACCGAATCTCGATCATCACGAACTCCGAAAAGAAGAATTCGACAAGGGAGTCAAATTCAAGGATAGGCCGTGAATGCTCATTCTACTTATGAAGAAAAAGAGTATCTCAACTGTCGGGCAACTTTTATTATCTTTATGTTGAATAAATACATCGTTTAAAATATGGATTTTTAAATATTCCATCATTTTCTTATATAGGGACCTGCTCTCAAAATAAGCCATCAACTTAACAAAATTTGCCATTTATATAAATATATATATATATATATATATATATATATATATATATATATATATATATATATATATATATATATGATATATTTATTATATATATATATATATATATATATATATATAAATATATATATATATATATATATATATATATATATATATATATATATTACATATATATATATATATATATATATATATATATATATATATATATATATATATATATATATATATATATATATATGGAACATTTACTTATTTTGTTATTTTTTCACATAAATTGCGATATTTATATTCTCTTCACAGGATAATAAAGGCTATTAATATAAATGTAATTTTATTACCAATAAATATAAAATGATTAATATATATTGATCGCCTTAAGATTATTGAAAGGTAAACAACATCAATGATATATAAAGATATTATCAGACACGTATTAATTAATTATTTGCATAATATAAAGAGGGGAAATGCTTGCTCTCAGGTTCAATAATTGCGCTACGCGTTTCGACACTATTTCGACCGCCTTCACCTAAAAAGGGAAGATGATATTATAAGACATGTTTATTATCTCACCAGAACTAATAAAATAAATATTATATATAGAGTATATATATATATATATATATATATATATATAGTTATATATATATATATATATATATATATATATATATATATATATATATATATATATATATATATTATATATATATATATATATCATTTTAGATGGAATTTATCTAGGCATTACGGGGGCCAATGGATGAGGAAGCATATTATTCCACCAAAGCACAATACAGTTTATAAAATTTTCAATAAGTCAAAATTGCATTAATAATGTTAGGTATTATTATATATCGTATATAAAAGAAAAGATATTAACATACAATTTTCCAAAAATAAGCGAAAAACAAGCTAGCTTCTTATTTACATTTTTATAATTAAATAGTTATTGGGACCATAATTTCCTGGTGTGGATTTCCTTATGGGCCGGGTTGGATTTTTGCTTATGGCGGACCCCATTTTAGCCTCAAGTTAAAAATAGATATAAAATTCTTAATTTTTAGCAAATTTTGATCAAATAAAGAGCATGCTGCAGCTTTTTATAACGGCTAAAGCGTCGCTTTCGAGTCTTTTTTCTGTCTGTTGTGATTTCTTTTGCATTTTCAGTTTTTGAAAATATTTTTATCTATATATATATATATAGCATATATATATATATTGTTGGTATATGATATATATATAATATATATATATATATAGGTATATATATATATATATATATATATATATATATATATATATATATATATATATATTTATATATGTATATATATATAAAAATATATAATATATATATATATATATATATATATATATATATATATATATATATATTTATAAATATATATATTTTTTTTTTTTTGATAGGTTATCACTAATCGTCACGGGCAAAGCCCTATTCAAGGAGGGGGTGTTAAATCAACAAAATTCAACCAAATTACGCAGGATGAGCACAGACGCGGGGCTTTAAAGTGGAGGGAGATTAAATTGAGTAGGAAACACAGAAAGATGGAAGAGAATTTTGGGCCAGAACAGAGGTGTGTGGAAAGAAGGGAGGCACCGGGCAGCGAACTAGCCAGTCTGAGCTGCTGATATCAACACAAAACTCGTGGCTGACACAGCACCCCTTGTGCCATGAGGGCGTCTTAAAGGTGGTGGCACGCGGGTGGAAAGTCTCCTGAGCACTGCTGCCAGGGTACCTATAGAAAAGTGATAGTGCACCAACATCGCGCCGCAAAGATAGAGGGTCGAACTAGAAAGAACAGGACAGTTGATAAGCCCTTTGACTTTTGGACTCGACCTCATTCAGCCGGGTGAAAACCTGAGCCCCCCAGATATGAGAGTAGTAATTCATACAAGGGCGGATGAGCCCTTGTATAACTGAGTACTGAGAAGAGGAAAAAGTCTCGCAGTCTAAACAGAACCTCCAGTTTCTTCCCTAGAAATCGTTGTGATGTGAGGTTTCCAAGACATTTTTTTGTTTATGTTATACAAGGATGTTAATATTGTCGACAGGAGAGACGAGAGAAACTGTCGAAAGAGATAGGAAAGTTAGAAGGTGTCTTAGAGTAGGAGATTTGTGAAGTTAAGCTTTTAAAGAATTGAATTTCACAAGGTTCAGACGACTCCCACCCGAGAAATTTATCCTGACCAAGCAGAATAGAATCGAAATACAGACGAGAGTGCAAATCTAGAAGTAAAAGAAGGAGCAGAATTGAAATGAGTTGAAGAATGAAGGGTCAGACTCATCGGCATATGAGGAATAGGAGAAGTGCAGGTGAGAAGATTATTAATGAAAAGTAAGAAAAAAGTAAAAGCAAGACAGAACCCTGAGGAACACCACTATTGTCAGGAAAGGAAATAGAAGTCACCCATCAACAACAGACGATATTGGAACGATTTGAAAAAAGCTAGACATAAGGAAGAAAAGAGAAGGAGGAAACTCCAAAGTAGGGGAGCTTGGAGAGCAGTGACGTGCCATACCCGGTCAAAATGCTTTTGGATATGTCAAGCGCCAACACGCAAGTCTTCCCGTAGTTCCCAGGGCGGAAACCATAAATCAATAAGATAGGATATCGCCATGTAGACCCGAGCGCCGAAAGCCGTACTGGCGATTCGGAAAGAAGTGAATGAGATCTCAGATGATCTAAAATGAGAGCTGAGAAGAGTTTCAAAGATCTTAGATAAATTACAATAAGAGCTATAGGGCGATAGTTAGAAGGGATCAAAGCGCTTCCTTTCTTTGGAATAGTTGGACATACACGTTTCTAACACTGAGAAAGTGCTAGTATTGAGACATAGAGAATAGGTTGGAACGAGGGGTGGGATATACGGTGCTTACACCCCTCAAAACTCGGGAGGAATGCTATCCAGGCCACCCGCCTTCCTAACGTTCGTAGATTTCAGGAGCCCATACACCCGATCGAATGCAATCACAGGCAAAGGCATAGGGACACCTGAGAGGAGAAGAAGGAGGAGGAGGAATGCCAGAATCGTCCTTGTGGTTGAGTTAGAGGAAAATAGAGTCGAAGAGATTGGCCTTTTCAGTTGAGAATTAGCAACAGAACCACCAGAGCGAATAAGAGAGGGAAAGAGAGATTTGATGAAGTTATTTGAGATGTTTTGGCAAGAGGCCAGAAAGATTTGTCAGTAGTGGAGAAACAGGAAGCTAGCGCACTTTCGTTTAATAAAGCCCGCTTTGCTCTGGGTTGAAGAGACCTGCAACGATTTCTCAGCAGAATGAAAATTGTTAAGGAGTATAGGAGAACGAGAAATTTTTCACTCCTGGATACGCACTGTCTCTAGCCTGATGGCCAGAGAACAAAGCAATTGATCGAACCATGGATTATGAGGAGAGAAAGATTTAGTTTAAGATGGAATAACTGCTCATCCCATTAACGATTACAGCTCCCACCTCATCGGCAGAAGCTGAAGCGTCACCTAGAGACAAAGCAAAGTCACCCAATTATAAACATGAAGGGAAGGTAAATGCATATCTCCCCAATCATCTGATCAAGTTACAGAAAACGAGCAGGATGGAGCTGCTGGAGAGAAAGTATTAAATTAAGAGATATAAGGTTGTGGTCAGATTTACCCATAGGAGCGAAGGTGGTGTATTTATAGAGAAGGACTAGTGGTGAAACATAGGTCAAGTGTGTTCAAGAATTGGTTGGGACGATCCGAATGTGTGTGGGTTCTTTAATTAGTTGTCCAGATCGTTGAGAATGCTAATGATTCGGCCTCCTCCCCACCTAAATCAGTATGTGAGAGAACCCAACCATTCAAAGGGTACATTGAAATCCCTAACAGAGGACCTGCATTGGATGGAAGATGTAACAGTCTCGTGAGATGTAAGGTATTCAAAAGGCGTGAAAATCTGTCTGTTAGGAGAACAGTAGCAGATTATTGTAGTAGAAGGAAGAGATTTTACACAGAACATCGAAGTAGGAGATTCGAGATTCTCAGATGTGTTACAGGAGTGTTTATGTTAACATAGGCACATACTCCACCCTTAGACGGAAACTTATGAAATAAGTTATAGTTGAATATATTAAACGAGTTAGAGGATGAATTCTAAATAAATCTGGGCCTCAGACAGGAGCAAAAGGCTAGGATTAGAGTTAGAGAGGTGGTGGTCCCACGGGCAGAGTCAGATTGCAAGCCACGGATGTTAGCAAAGTCGATAGTAAGCCCGCGCTGGTGCAAATCCGCCATCTTGCATGCACATACAAAAACCACAAAAAACAAATATAAAAACAAACAGACAAAAACAAACAAACAAACAAAACAAACAAACAAAAACAAACGTAAATTAGGTTAAAATATTCAATGTTAAAACCCAAATTTAAAACCGTAAATGTTAAAAGCTAAAATTGTATTAAGAAAATATGTAAAATATGATATAAAAAATCTTAAAGTTAAAAAACAATAACACTCTCATACACCTCACAAATTAATGAATTAAAAAGTAATAAAATTGATTTAACATTAAAACCTAAATTAAAAAGAAGGAAATAATAAAATCAAATTTTAAAGACTGGTGGAAGACGAAATTAAAAATTCATAAACAGTATTAACTTTAAAATAAACCTACGGGGTTCAAAAACTAAAAAAGCAAAAGAAAAAAAAGATAAAACTAGGACTTATCTTTAAAACCCGTATGTAGAACTTTACTAAAACGGATAAAATGATATCAAGTGTAGTATTTAGTAAAGATGTGTGTTTTTATGCTATTATATATATATATATATATATATATATATATATATATATATATATATATATATATATATATATAAGAGAGTAAGAGAGAGAGAAAGAGTAGGTATATATATGTTTATGTGTATATATATATAAATAAGCTCTTATATATATATATAAGTATGTATATATATATATATATATATATAGATGATGTATATATATATATATAGATATATATATATAAGTGTTGTTATAAAGTTATATTTTGCTATCTATATATATATATATATATATATATGAGTATATATATATATAAGAGCAGAGGCATATATATCTGTATCTGTATATGTCTATATATATAATATATATATATATATATATATATATATATATATATATATATATATATATATATATATATATATATATATATATATATATATATATATATATATATATATATATATATATATATATACTAAAATTACTTTAGTCATCCAGGTATGATTAATTAATGAAACATAAATCAGCCGGTGGATTTAAATGAGAAATATTTCTGTGTAGTGGTTTTATTTAGCAGTGGATTGATAATGACAAGATATTACTTTCAATTGAGTAAATAATGGAATGAGAATGCACAATAAATCGTTATAAATTACTTTAAACACTCGTAATTATAACATAAATAATATTGGGCACTGACAACTATTCTAAAATGACTTCCTTGCGCGAAGTCCTTCCTAAGAATCCCCCCCGAGCTTGATCAGCATCGGGCCTTGTTGGGGCCTTCTGCCAATCATGGCTTTCTATACTTGGCATCTTCTCCCAATGGGGGAGAAGAGCCATAATATTACGCAGTTACAATATAAGTTTGAAGCAGATTCACCAGCGATTTTAATAGGTGTATACAGGAGACTTGCAAATAAGCCTCTTACAGAGTTGTATACCCTCTCTGACATGCATGCATATGTCTTACAAGACTCCCTACCTTAACTTCAGCCCATTTGGTGATCTCGAGTGAAAAAAGAAATAGCTGCCTCAGAATCGCAGGTAAAGCCTGGGGTTCTGTTCACACAGGTATTTCTCTTCACCCTCCTTCTGAGTGATAGGAACATGCGGGAGGAAGAGGAAAGGACGGAAGCACTAATTAGAGAAATTTAGAAGAAAATTTTTAAAAACATGGGACTCGTATAATGACATTTCATAACTACACATGTAGTCCTCGTCAGGTATAGCTGTTTCTCAATGTTCTTTTCAATCTTCTACTATCTCTCTTGTCGGTCTCTGTTGTTTCTACTTACAAATTTTTTTTTTCAAAGTCGCAATTTCAAGCGCGAAATTAATCTTTCTTTTCTTTATTTGTTTATACTGGAAACCTTGCCGGTAGTTTGGATTCTATTAATCTAGTAGTTTTCAAATACGTCAAAAAAATCAATTATTTCACATTCGGAAGTCTTCATTTGAATTGGAAAGTTTAAAATGGATATTTCCTTTTCTTCCTTTTTATTTTCTATCATATTTGTTTTAGTTCTTATTCGAAGGTCGAAGGCAGTTTATGGTTGTCTTGGACCATATGGTTACCATGGCGACAGAGAGTTAGATTTGGTATTTTCCGTTTGTGAGTGAGCGGTCATCCTCGTGAGGATACTTGAGAGAGATTTTCTTCTTCGCTGGCATTTCGGAATTTAGACATTTATTTTACACTTTTTATTTTTTTCTTATTATTCTAATATTAAGAGAAATATAGACTACTAAAGTAAATTGGAAAAAGGAAAGAGTTTATCTTATATTTAACATGCGAAATAAGTTCGCGGGGTATTATAAATTTTATAATGAGCTTTGCGCTATACAATTCATAATTTGCATTTGTTAAGGATTTTGGACTTTTTGAGCCCCTATTTGTTCGCTTTGCTCCTATGCTATGCGCGCGCAGATGGCGGTTACAATGGAGAAGATTTCAGCTCCGTCCCGAAAGGGCACTGGCTTTAACAGATGGATTGGTTTACAACTTTTTATTACTTTTGATATATAACTTAGAAACTAATACATTTTATACACTTGTGGCATGAAATAATTTGTTACTAAAAATTTTTTTTGTTTTTTTTTTTCAATAAAATATAGAATACACTTTTTATGTAATTGTTTCAAGAAAAAATTGTTATTAAAATTTTTATTTTTCCTGATAAAAAGTCAATAAGGTTTAATAAAATTTTTAATATACTCTAATTTAAGTCATAGTCGTCAAACTCTGTTTCCTAAGAATTCTCGTTTGAGCATAAATTTATAATGACATTAAGTAAAGCATATTTCTATTTCACCAAACAAAATTCCTTTAACCGAAAAATTTTATAAATTTCAATAAGATTATATGCATTCAAATGTAAATATTATTTTAATGATTAACTAAACTGATCAAGGAATGATTTTTTTTCAAAATGTTGTTAATCTCGGCAGATAGCTTTTGGGTGAAAATATCTCAAACGTGATTCTCATTCAAAAGTGTCGTCAGGATCGTGACGTCAAACGCGTCATCTTTTTCCTGAATCTTTTAAAGCTAATGAACGAAAATTTTGTTTACAATTGTTTCCCGTGGACTATCCGCTATGTCAGCATTTGAAATATTTAAGAATACGCAGAAGTTCTCATATATAAACTATTAGTTATCAATGCATGGAATTTTGACTGATACTAAAAAATTATTTATTTTCGCCTTAATGTAATGCGTAAATATTTTTCAGATGTTGAAAAAACAAACAGCTCAAAGCTTTCCTTCCAAAATTCGCCGTTCAGGCCTAATCGGTCAATGTCTAAAATTTACGAGGAGGGAAATGCTTTAAGTTGACTGTATTCCCAATCTTTATTATTTGAAATATTTGATATTTGCCTTAATAGTAATTACCATATTAAAATTGTATATTTAGCATGCAAACAAAAGGAGACAAAATAATAGCACATCAATGTTCAATACACGAAATTTACCATTTTTTTCTTGTTACTACATTTCATTATTTTAAATTCAATTTTAATTTGATTTTGACCGTTACAATTTTTCACTTATAAAAAAAAAGTTTACAATTTGGAAGGATCACATTTTTCCTTTATAGTAAGACTGGTAGTGATCTCATTTTTCAATGTTTTTGATTGTCAATATTATTATTATTATTATTATTATTATTATTATTATTATTATTATTATTATTATTATTATTATTATTATTATTATTATTATTATTATTATTATTATTATTATGTAGTAGTAGTGTAGTAGTAGTAGTAGTAGTAGTAGTAGAATAGTAGTAAGTAGTAGTAGTGGTGATAGGATTTTAGTTTTTATATTTATTATCACGATTATTGTTCACTACCTTAATTAATTACCACAAGAGTTTTATTCACTGTTATTATTTAACAAATTTTATTCTTTTGTTGTTGTTGTTTTTATTTTCCGAGGATTGTAGTCTCCTTGATGTTGGAGACGTTCAGTTGGGTAGGAGTAAGAATCACCTCCATTTGTGGGGGAGAAGGAGGGTTTGTAGTTGACTTTCTTCCCGCAGGGGTACGAGCGGGAATTTTTCTGATTTCACTCATGTGGATGTTTTTAAACTTAGTTGTATAGGGAAAGTGGAGGTCTTCGTCTTTTGGGGATGGAACATAATTTGGGGGAGACGACTTTCTTTTTGTGACCTATATTTTTATGGCTAGTTTTCGCTCATAGAGATTTGAGCAAGCAATAGGGGGGGGGGTGAATTTCTACTCCCCCTTTTTTCTGTTTTAGGGGAAGTCTTAGAGCGATTCACTTGAAGTCGTGGGGAGAGTCTTTTCTTTGAGTGACTTGCTTTGAGTCTTTTGATTTCACCGGCAATTTTTCTGACTGCATCTAACTCCACATTAGAAAGGGGGGTTTTCACTAGTCACGATTAGGGGTCTACCAAAGAATGTAGACTAAA
>JABUQX010087310.1:0-20000 GCA_015478945.1 Trachelipus rathkii
AGTCCATATTATATGCATTACATTATAATAGGTTATCCTTCAACTACATATAATACTTCATAGTCTTGCCTCCCTTCTGTAATAAATATTTGATAGCTCAACCCTATGTCCACCCCTATCAGTAAATAGTCTATTTTCAGTATCTACATTAATATACTTTAAGTATATATAGTAATCCCAGGAATAAGCCTCAATACGTACTGCAGATAGTTACCGTAAGAATATTGACAGATGTCCATACCTATACTAGATCCTATATTACTAGTAACCCTATATATATTTGTGTATATTATTAGATAACTTATGAATAAATACATTAAATAGATAACAATATATATATAGAGCTATAAATTAATATAGGATTATATATATTATATTATAATATATATATATTAATAGATAGATATAAATATTATATTAATTAAATAAGAAATTAGAGTAGTATATATATATAATAGCTATGAAACTAAGAAATATATATATATAGATGAAGACTTGTTATTATTAGTGTTGAGGATAATAAGTATGTACGGAGAATACTAAACCCCTAAATATATAAGAATCAGTATATAGTAATATAGTATATTATATATAAATATATATATAATATTTATAATCTCTAACTAATATGTAAGCAGAATTGTAATTTATTTTTGCCACCTGAAAGGATTTAGGGGAAAACCTAATTTATGCTCATTACACTTAATTTCCTTTAAAAAATACCAAACTGCAAGCACTTTCAGTCAGACGAGTCTAGCCACTTTTAGGAGTGCGAGACATGAATATTAAAAAACCTATCCAAACTCGATGGTCTTATCTAACTGATTTTGAATTAACGATGATAAGTAGTGCGGGTTGACTTGTATCTTAAAAAAATGAAAAAAAACTAGCATAAAAACATCAACAGGGGAAAAAAATAATTGACCAAGTCGTAGACGATTCCAGTGAAATTTTTATACATTCCAAAATTTGAGAAACTCCATAGCCATCGGAATCTTCGTCTTATAAGTCAGTGAAACGAAGAGGTAAATGCACTGTTCAATTATGTAATCAATAATCAAAAATAGCGTATTGGCTGACTACTTTTCAAAAATCTGGCATAATCAGTCATCCTATTGGGCTACTATTGTTGGGGCCTTTATAGAATATCATCAGCCATTCTTCTTGAACGGACTCCTTTTCTTTCAATAGCAGTAGTTTTGATGATCACTGTTATCGAACATTGATAGCCACGATAAACTGAATCTTGATTTGATCACAGAAATTCTAAGAAATATTGCCTAGTTAAGTATTTCATGGCAATTATTATAATATATCCAAATTTGGAAACTTCCTAAAATATTTGGAAATAAACCAATCTTGGAATGCGTTCAGAATGGTGACCAATTCTGAAAGGACCACGAATAAATAAGTGTATTTACCTGTCTGTAGAAATAGAAGAAGCAAATAAGTGTTTACTTCTCTGGTAAGCTGGGAGTATATATATACTATATTATAGTATATAATAGTAAAATTAAGGTAAAAGGAGTGAGTGACTAATAGGAATAATATGACAACTCATTCATCATAGTAAGTAATATATATAATCACACTAATGCAGTCATATAATATATTATATTATTTATATATATATATATATAGTAATATATACTATTATATTATATATTTACAGTTGTCACACACTCACGGACAGTTAGCCCATCATTCAAGTCGAGGGAGTGTTAGTCACACCAATTAGTTCTCTATCCGCTAGCGCAAAATTACGCAGATGAGAACAGATCAGCAGCTTTAAAGTGAGGAGAGAATTAATTCAAGCAGGAGAACACAGAAGCGATGCCGAGAAGAATCCCACAGAGAACACGAAAAAAAACAAGAGCCTGCGAAGACAAGAAGGAAGCTACCGCAGCGAACTAGCCTGCGATGGTCTACCGAGAGCATCACACAAAACTCGTGCGCAGATGCAGCACTCCTTGATGCTACGAGGGCGTCTAAAAAGGTGGTGGTTAGCGCGCAGCTTAGGCTAAGTTGATAAAACTCGATGGCAGAGCAACCTGTGGCACTGGCTCGTCCGGTACCTATAGAAAAAGACGATAAAGCACCGAACCACTCGCGGCCGCAAAGATAGAGGTCAAGGTGAACTAGACAGTACAGGACAGTTATAACCTATTTGGCTTTTACGACTCTACCCATGTCCAAAAAGCCGGGGTGAACACCCAGAGCCCCCACGATATCGGAGGAAACCAGTACTACCATACAGGGCGAGCATGAGACCCTTTATTAGCTGGGAAGTACTGAGAAAAGAAAAAAAGTCTACGCAGTCTAACAGATAACTCCCAAGTTTATCTTTGAAGCGCAGACCCGAAGCAACCAGTTGTGTATGTGAGCGTTTCCAAAAGACACATTTTTTTGTTTAATAGTTAAGACGCAAGGATAGATTGTATATGTCAACAGGAAGAGACGAAGAGAACCGTCCGAAAAAATATAGGAATAGAACGGTGTTTTAGAGAGGGGTAGATTTTTATATATTGTCAAGATTTGTGAAAAGAACGTTGATGATTCCAGGTTGAGGCGACCCACCCGGAAATTCTATCCAATCAGCGAGAATACGAATCAGGCAAAAGAGTTAGAACCGAGAGGCAATTCTAAGAAGTCATAGAAGAGGAGCAGAATTGAAAATGGAAGTTGAAAAGAAGTGATAGCGTCGCAATACAATCGGCAATAAGTAGATCGCCATGAGAAGGATAGCAGTTTAGATGTGGCAAGGTAGCTTAGATATCATAATGAAATTAAGGAAAAGGAAAAAGGAGCTGAATACCGAGCCATAAGGATCGTAACCATTTACAGAAAAGAAGAAAGAAAAGTCGAATGGAAGACGTGCGTCGTTTACCGATTGATGAAAACCAGCCTTTTTTTTCATGTAAAAGAAGAGCGGATAAACCCAAAGGAAGGGAAGCTTAGGAGAGCAAGTGAGCGTGATAACACGAGGCAAGAATGCCTTTGGATATGGCAAGACGCCACCCGCAAAGTCTTCAACACCCACAGTTACACTGAAATAAGTGAAAACAGAGCATTAAAATCGGAATTAATAGAAAGTATATCCCAGTAAGACCTTGACGACCGAACAGCGCCGTACTGCGTGATCGGGAAAGATCTCGAGAGAGAGAATGAGAATTCCAGATGGATACTGAAGAAGTGAGAGTTAAGCCACGAATGTTTCAAGAAAAGATCATAAGAGTATATATACATACTGAATGAAGCTATAGGCGGATCAGTCTAGAGCGGAATCATGCAGCAGAGCTTCTTTTTTTGCCGAATAGTGTTGACATGTGCTGTTGATCCAAACATGAGGAAATGCTAATTGAGACATAGAAGAAAAATACAGTGGAAATGGCAAAGTGTGTGATCAGAGTAATGCTTAACATCAAAACTCGAGTTACGAAGCTAATTATTAAAAGAGTAATTATGATATATTACGAATATATGATATATAAATATATATATATATATATAGATAGATATATACGATATATATATATAATATATAATAAGTCAAATATCATATATTAGTAGTATATAATAGAATATAATACAATATTAGTAATAATACAATATATAATATACTGCGATATATTAGATAGTATATAAGTAATAATATAATCACATGATATAAATATATAATCCAGACGGTGGCGCCGCAAATTTTAAAAAATTTTAGAGCGCAAACGCAAAAGCGCAAAGTGGAAAAAACTTAGTCCGCAAGCGAAAAGCGCAAAATTTTTCAAAAAATTATTCCGCAAGCGCAAAGCGCACAGGTCCGCAAATCAAATTTTTTTATGACTCTACCAGTGAGCGGTCCAAAAAAAAAAAACTGAAAAATAAAGCGCAAATTTTTAAAGAATTAATTATGTTTTAATTTTTAATATGAAAGATGAACCAAAAAATCAGCTGAAGAAAAATGAGAAACATTTTAATCTTATTCAATTACTCTGGGATTCTCTGTCCTCCTTACTCTCCTCTTGGCATTCTGAATAGGGATTCAAATATTGCCCTTTCATAAAGAAAAAAATTTTCAATATTGACTCGATGCACAAATGGAGTGTGCCCTCTTTGGTTCTGAAAGAATCTCAGGAGAGTCTTGACTCTCAAACAAACCTCGTCCACGGCCGCTGAGAATGGCCTGAAATGGGATATAAAGTATTACTTACATAAACAAGTCCACCCAGAACTCCTGGGTATATTCACAACAGGAACATTTGTTTACCTAGTGAGAGAGGTTAACTGTGAGTAGAAGATTTAACATGCAACCCAGCTATCCAGATTCTGTCCCAACTTCTCCTCAGCAGGTGTTCTGCGCGGGATATTAGGGCCCCGCTGTATCTGAAATATTTAGAAAAATTTGTATTCAAAAAAACTAAATTTTTTTAAGTTTCATTGGAACATGTATCTGTCAGTCGTATTGTGTCAATATATATGTCAATGCATAAAATTATATGCCTAGACTATATCATAATACCTACTATACATATACCTATAATATATATGATACTAATATATATATAATATATCTATTATATATATATATATATATATATACATTAGTAATTATACTAGTACTAGTATATATATATACTAACTACCTTTAAACGTGCTTTATCCCTATCTTGCAGCGCGCGTAGACGGGACGGACCACAGGAAATCACAACTTAGGTCCGGCTATCCCCAAACCAGCGCCACCACGTCTTCGCAGTCGCTTTTATTCTGCCCCAGCTCACGATAAACTCCAACGTGCTACGGCGGAGGATTTGCACCAGCGTCCGCTCGAGGAGAGTGCGCGCGACTCAACTCCTGCGCCACGCATAGGCGTTCATTATATTAGTATACTATACCGTATATATAGCTAATGTATAGTTCATACGTATCATACTAGCTACTCAAGTCTTAGTATAGGATCGAGTTATTACCGTAGTATACCCTATACTATACTACGTTATTGATATATATTATGACTATCTAGTACCTATTAGTAAATATAGGCTATGTATCTAATTATATACTATAAGCCTTATATATATACATAGAGATGCTCTTAAACGTTTGTTCCAAATCTCATAAAATAACTGAACCTCTAAATGGCGCACTCTCAGACGCAGTCACATCACCTTCAGTTGTCTCTAATGTGTCAGTTAGCCAAGAATTTCATGCAAATCATTACAGCTTTCTATTTCCGTCATATAATCCTGGTTCTTGACAGCTTCTTGGTACTTACCCGCTTCATTATAACCACGTACCACTCCGAGTTGGAAAGTGAGGATGCAGGGCTGTTGCAAAAGCAAATCAAAATCAATCAAAGATACTGCTAACCCTCGGTTCAAAACTCTTTTCTTTCCCTTTGTTTGGCCTTGGTTGCTTAGCAAGTCTTATGTTAACTAAGGTTTGCATATTTTATAAATTTATCTACCTCTCGTTGATTTCGCAGATCTTGTCCTTGAGGAGGAGAAGATTAGGCAATAGGACTCCCGCTTGCGCATCTCTCTCTCTCTGTAACATATTCAAGCCAAACAGCAATAGACTCGATTGCAGATTTCTTCGGTGCAACATTACCTAACTTTATCACTGTTTATTAAAATACTGGCACCAAACAACGGGATTATGCTCTATGCAAATGGTGTTCCATTGTGTCATGCGACCTTCAGGTCTTAAGCCGCAGGTTTTTTGAATAGTTCCAGCAAGTCAACACTTCGGATTTTAAGCTTTGTTCCAAACTCCGTCCTAATAATCTCGCAGCAATTAGTAATTCTTGTTGTTGGACATTCCAACGAATTCCTGCGGCTTAATCGTAAGTGCACTTATTAAATGCGCATCTGTTGCACCAGAGGAAACAGCGGGTACATTGTTCCGAAAACAACACTCCTTAGTAGTCCAAGCATGTTTAATGTGTAGAAATGCAACAGGCCGATGTTAATTAGCTATGACTGCATCTATGTTCTCAAGCGAACTTTTCTAAAGCTGGAGAGGCTTATTTTTCTGACAGGAACACTCTGATCCACTAATTGCTCTATACTCTTACACGCCGCAAACCAACACTAAAACATAAAAGACATAGAAAACCACATACCAATAACACACAAAAAAACCACAACTATCTTATCAGAACCGAATGACTAACTAGTGAAGAGATTATTTTTTCTTTGTTTTATTCTCTCTTTTATTTTATTTTTTATTTTATTTTGATACTCCCCCCCCCGTCACCCCCCCCCACCCAGACGACAGAGGAGATTCATAATGATAAGAGAATGACTAGAAATTCAAGTCAATAGAAGATATTTATTTTTTGGGGGAGGCCACCCACCCCCCCCCAACCACAGAATACCAAAACCACACCCACCACTACAGACCCGCACACACTACAACCACAAGAAGAAAGAACACTCGCCCCCCGAGATCAAACAGGAGACATACACAAACAACAGAAATATAAGACAACCCAAGACGAGCGTAGCAGAACGAACCAGTAACCGAAGTTCGTGACGGCGAGCGAGAATCTTCACAACAAAAAGTATTGTTTTTCTTTTTTTTTTTTAATTATTTTTTTATATTCCCCCCGAGAAGCACTAAGTAATTGAGCTTTCTTGGCTCTTGCGTCACCCGTTTCTTGCCATGAGCATCCACGAAAGAAGGCTGACACAGAAATTCACCACCGTTAATTCTGTTGTAATTCAGACAAACTCTGAATGATAATTTTATTTACTAATCTATTAGCTTGTTTCTAAATTATTTTAGAGAAGTGAGATAAATTTTTTATCAGCATTACTTTATTATTCATATCGTATTGCTACTGACTGTATGCTCAATTTTTCAAATTGTTGATATATCCTAATATTGTTGGTTAGGACTGTGCTAGTACTGAGAAACAGATAAGCGACTCTACAGCCAAGGACAGTCTTCTCTCTCTTCAATGTATTTAAACATAGATTCCAGTGAAACCCGTCATCACATAGAAAAGACTCCTGTTTGTTTTCCCCATCCAGCTGTCCGCAGCTTTGTAGCGCCACATAACATAACACTATACTCGATTAATGTTGGGTAAATTCAGCCTTCCCTTAGTATAGCGAATTTCGAACATCAAAGCATCCCTTATCGACTATTATTCTTCTGGAGGGGACATAAGGTCGGAAAATCCAGAGTTCAAGGTAGACTGCGAATTCGCAAAGAACTCCAGTACTCCACAATGTGGATAAGGCCCAGAATTCATGTAACAAAAATCTAGAAGCGAAAATTAGTTTGAACTTGATGAAATGATTATTATATGAACCAAATAGAAACTTGGTATGTTCAAATTCGAAAATTATGTACTGACTGTATAATCTCTATAGTTATATAAACTCGTGTATGTGTAGGAGACAACCACTTATCAGTCTAACCATTGTACCTTAAATAAAACATCTTACTTATAAAGCAACTCAAGAGCTCTCTTCTGTGTTTAAGAATTTTACACAATTCCCAAAATAAAAATGTGGAGGACGGCTTTTTGCAGCGCTGGGTATCTCACATGGCTGTGTTGAGCAAGCTCCGTCCCCGCTTTGAATCCCCTCCATCAATTGCAGGCACAAAGTCCCTTGTGCAAACAAGGTTGTTTTGTGAAAAATGTAAATGTTAAAGAAATTATTCGCGATTTTGTTAATATGAAAGCGCGGAAAGTTTTAATGTTAGAATTTTAAGAATCGGCTGAATAATTAACACACTTAAATATTTGTATGATGTATACTGGGAGCAATTATATTACGATTCAAAGTGAGTGCGATTATCAAGCATGAACGGGTGTATGAAATTGGAATGTCAGAGAAGGCTGAAGTGTGTGTGTTGCGAATTGGAATCATATTCAAAGACTAGTCCCTTGTTACATCAAACTCTAATTGCCGACAATATACTAACGCTTCCGTTGGCTCTTGAACAGCACCCAAGATACTTTATGAGATGAGGCCATAGTAAGCTCCAAGTCATCTTCGGCTACTTTTTCCTGAAAGTACAGGAATACAATCAACATTCGGTTGGAAACCACATCAGCGACTTTTCAACCGTTTGCAATTCATTTTTCCTGTTCCCATAAGCACTTATTCAATATGCAGAGAGAGGAGCTGTGTTGATATTCCCAATTAAAGACCAAAAGCACCAAAAGCCGTTTAAGCGCTAATCACAAGCAACCAATAAACTTAGTATTTTGCCACTAGTGTAATAATGTTAAGTATGTAGCACTCAATTGTTTACTCATTCTTAAAAACCAATAGATTGAAATAATGAATGATATAACGGAGCAAAAATTATGATGCATGAAATTTCATAAAATAAAAATAAGTAAATTAATATAATAGTAAGATAAAATAAATAATCAAATTCGCGCCTATTTATATTAATATTATTATTTATTGTTATATAATTAAGTATAATGATAATTAAATTATTCATGTATTATTATTAATTGTATCATACTTTTAGAATATCATTATATATATATATAAGTAAGAGAATTATAGATGTATAATGAAAAATTATATATATATTATTTGAATACAAGAATATATATAGTATATATATAATATAATAGATAATAGATATATATAGATACGAATATAAATAAATGAATATATATATAGAAATAATATTATATATATATACCTTTCTAGATATTTTAATATATTATATATATACCTAATATATATATATAGTAAATAATAACGTATATATTAAATAATACGTTATATATCATATATTATATTATAGATATCATATTATTGTATAAGGTATAATATATATATACTCATATAGTAAATATGTAAAACTACTATCATATACTAGTAATATATATTACTAATATATATTACTATTTATATAGTCTCATATACTATATATATATTAATAGCGCAACATTATTACGATCAGAGCGCAAAACGTACAATGTACTTATTTAGGAGGCGCGCCAAATTTGCGCTTTTGCGCTCTTTAAAAAAGTTGTTAAGCGCAAATGCAGAAGCGCACATTTTTAGAAATTTCGCAAAAAAACGCAAAAAACGCGCACATGTTTTACCTAAAGAGCGCAATATTTGCCGCTTTATGCGCTTCACTTTGCCGCTTAGGCCCACCTGTCTGAGTATTATATTATATATATATAACTATAATATATACTATATATCATATATATATATTATATATAAAGTATTATATAAATATATACTACTAGTATCTATATACATAATAGTATATATATATATATTTAATTTACAACTTACCAAACCCCAGCAAAAGGTCAAAGACCCCTGTTAAAGGGCCAGAGTCCTTCTCTATACTTCCCTCTATGCCTCCAGCGACTCCCTCTTCTCTTCTTCCAGCATCGACAGCATTCCATATCTTCTTCAATTGAGTTCTCCAACCTATGTCTCCACTCCATCTCCTCATCAGCTCTTGCGATGCATATGGCGTACCCTGCTCTTACAGATCCCCATACTGAGCGATTCTATTTTGTATCTCCAGCAAAATAAAACGTATTTCATTACACTTCAAGTATTTCAATTTTCTACACCATCTAAATCTCAGTCCCCTTCTACATCTACTCTCAGCTCTCCCCTTCCTCCCTCCGCGCTGGACGTAGACCACAATTGCTCTCAGTCTCGGCTTATGTGTCATAGTCAGAACCAGCCTCTCCAAGCCCTAATTAGCCAAAACATGTTTACCACTCTCTCAGCCATCTTAATCTTCGCCCTCTCAGCATGCCAAGTCATCTGCGCATACCAGAATATCAGTCCAATTCTCCATTATCCTCTCTCACCTTCTTTATCACTACATCCACATATGCTTTAACAAATTGGTGACAACACGCTTGCCTGTTTGACTCCAGTTTCACTCTCTTCCATTCTCTATATTCTTATTTTACTTCTAATTTACATTTATTATTTTTATACAAAACTCTCCAGGGCTCCTCTCAACTTTTTATCATCTGCTATATGCTCTACTCTAGCACTCTCCCATAGTCCCTCCTAGCACTGAATCAAAAGCTTTTTCTTAGAACTATGAAAGCTAATCCGTCGTGCTTCTGTTCTCTCTATATCCGTGCTGCTCTTCAACCAGTCTTCGTCTGGGCTCTACTACCATTCTCGGCCTTCTCTCTAGGTATTCTCCTTATGCCAAGTGTTCCAACAAAAATGTTACCCTGTAGTTTTTACACTCCCCTGTATCTTTTGTTCCCTTATTATTGGAATTATGATTGACTTTCCCCACCCCTCTGCTACTTCGCTCTCGTTCCAACAATAGCCTATTGAACCAAGATTTTCACAATTCTCATTTTCTCTCCCCTCTTTTTGTTAGTTCTATGGGTATCCAATCTTCCGTATCTTCATTGTTCTCAGAGTCACCTCCAATTCTTCCACAGTGATCTCTCCCCCTCTTTATCCTCCCCTCCTTCAAACTATCTCTTCTCCTCCCTCCCCCACCTTGCTCATTCACATTTAACAGTCTCTGAAGTGAAGTATTCGGTTTATCTCCTGTTTGTTTTGTTGATCTCACCAAAAATTCACCTTCGCTATCCTTGCATTATTTCACCACTTTCCTCTTTGATCCTATATACGTTTTTGTCAGTCTAAAAAAATCCTTTCCTTTATTGCCCTCACATCTTTCCATTAATCTTCTTCCCCCTCTCTAATTTTCTCGTCTGTGGTTTCCTGTGTTTACTCTTCTTTCCACTCTCCTGTTTCATCTTAACCTCCAGTTACTGGCCCGTCTCGTGTAGTTCTATTTTCAACCACCTTCATCAATCAATACTACTTCCTCTTTAAGTGCCTCCTTCACTTCCTTTCAGTCCACCGCCTCTTAGTTCTCTTTTCCTCGTCCTCCTACCCATCCTCTTACCCAGGCGTCTCCTCTGCTGCACTCTTACTTGTGCTTCTTGTTATATATATCCCCCTATTGCTTTCCGGGACTCGCTTCTAATCTGCTTCTGCAGTTTCCGGACTCTATTATTTCAATATATTTCCCCTATTTTCTTGTCACACTCCTTCAGTGGGACGCACGTTAATCACATCTCTTATTTCTTTATTCTGCAACTGATACGTCTATCACCTATCCAGCCTCCGGGGCTCATAAAATAATCGTATTATTGCCAATATATATTGGTTACCTCCAAGTAATCACTTTCACATTTCTTGTTAGCTATTATCAGACGAGGCATTACTATAGTATAATAATCTCTGATCAATTCTGTTGTCGATATGTCCCATCTATATCTTGTGAACCTCTGTGAGGTCCTCTGTTGGAAAAAAACATCATGATCTTCATTCCCTTGCTTCAAACAGAAATCATGTCCAACAATCTCTCCTGCCCAATCATTGTCTTTATCATCCCTCTCCATACTGTCCACCATTTTTCTCCACCGTTTCTTCTCCTCCCCGACTCTTTGCGATTGAAATCGACAATAACTATATACTGATTACTATATACTATATATTATAGATGATATATATATATCATACATATATTATATATATACATTATATATATATAGGTATAATATATATATATATATATACTACTATATATATATATAATTCATTATTATATATTATATATACTTAATATATAACATATATATATAATAAGATATATATGATAGTTATTATTTATATATATCATATATGATTATATATATAATATACTACTATATATATATATATAATATATTATATATATATAGTATATTATACTATATATATATAAATATATAATATATATATATCATCATACTATAACTAATTATATATACCTAAGCATCCTACTACTCATCACTAAGAGCATTAATATCACATACTGACATACTCATCCTATCTATATTAGACATATATATTCCTGTATTTATATTGTATATTTAAGTTTAGTTAATTTTGTCATTTACAGTTATCGATGTATCGGATTATCGATTTTTTCCGATCTACATCTATGAGAAAAAGAGCATAAAAGCGATACCATAACTCATACATTTAGGGAATTGTCTAATGCGATACGATAAACCGATACCAACAATGCTATCGGATCGCATACGAATCACCGATGCTATTATCATAGATACGCCCATCACTGATATAATATAATATATTACTAATATAGATATATATATATAGTATATATACTCTATATCAATATATACTATATATATAACTACTCATAGGTCAATATATATTATATTATAGTACGTAATATTAAACTCGCATTGACTAAATCGTCTGTAATAAGTATTTAACTTAGCCTTCTTACCACATAGCTATAATGTTTGCGCCCCTCCCTCGTTAGCCACGAACCGAGTGTACTTGAAAAAAAAAAACCATCTATTCTACAATTACAAAAAATCACTTATCATATTCACCTACAATATAATCAAAGAATTAGAACTTAATATTTTATTTTATGTACGCCTATTTCTAAGCAATTATATTATACTTATATGATATATATAATAATATGAATAATTATATAATATATAATATAAATTATCACTATCATAGATATATATATATATATATACTATATTAGCGTTATATAATTAACTATACCTATAAATATATTACTATTCGCTATAAATTATATATAACGTATATATATTATATAATCATAGACCTTTCAAAAAAATCTCAATATTGTCACTCTCATCATTAATAAAGTATCGATAATATTGTGTGAAGCTCGATAACAAATTTCTCGTCCGATATCTCTTACAATCTAAAAAGTATCCGATAATATTGCTGTGTAAACTCGACTTAACAAATATGTCCGATAATGACACTAATGTCCTGATAATTATGAAAAATGCGTTTACTGTCCCGATGACTCCGGTGGAAAAAAACATGTCCTAATAATCGTAAGCAAGCCGCGTATGTCGGTCCGGGCTTGATGTGTGTGATGTGTGGTGTGTTTGTGTGGTGCTGTGTGTGTGTGTGTGTCGTGGGTTCAAAATAATAATAACAATAGCACTAGCAACAATAACACTAGCTATAATTAATTAAAAAATTGATAATAATAGAAGGGTAATAATAGTTGCAATAATTAAAAGGCTATAAACAGCTATCAACAGTAATAAAAACTAAAATTAATGTAAAACAAAATAAATAAATTGAATACATAAAAATTAAAAGAAATAAAGAAAATATTAAAAAATTATAAAGAATAAAAATTAAAAAGGATATAAAAAAATCAAGATATAAAATAGTATAAAATTAAGAATAATAAAAAATAAAATTAAAAAAGAAGAAAAAATAATAAAAATAAAGAAAGTATTAAAACAAGATAAAAGCAATAATAAAAGTAAAAATAATAAAAATAAAATAAAAGAAGAAATCAAGTAATAGTAAAAAAGTATTAAAAACCAAAATAAATTTATATACATAAAAAGTAAAATAATAAAAATAAAATAAAAAAGTAATAGATAAAGCAATAATAATAATAAAAAGACAACCCCTAAGCTCAGTATGAGCTTAAAGCCAGTGAAGAAGTCCATAAGCGAGAACGACAATTACTTGACAATTACTGCAAACTCCAGGAACAACTTTTGTTAAAGCCACCCAGCTACAAGCAGAGGAGTTAACAAGCTCAGTACTAGCACGATAGTTACAAGGTCGCGTTTCTTCCCTCCATCGCGCAGTGCCTAAAACACATAGTATCCTAAAACACAAAATAATCGCTCACATCTAGACTAGCCCTCCTAGTGTATGACAGATAATTATACACCTCGCTCATTATTTACTGACTTTCACTGCCACTTCGAAGTAGTACGTATGATAATCAAATCACAATATATCGTAGAGCTCTCAGAATGTAGCGAGGCGAGCCGAGAGCTGATAAAAAAACTATGGATTACAAAACAGTAATATGTCAGAAAATTTAAAACAAGTTAAAGGCAGAAAACGTAAAACCAGTAAAGCAGAGAAGTCCTATTACAAAGCAGCAAAGCAGGAAGTTAAACGCAGTAAAGCAGACACAACATTATGACCGCTCAAAATAGACAGCAGAAAGTTAAAGCTAGAAATAAACTATCTACGTCGTACTAAACGCGAGTTACTTCCACCATGGTAAAACAAAAAATGCACCAGTGACTTATCCTCCGCCCTACGCGTTTATGGTTAACACCTCTATACTTGATTTACTGCATTTACTGCTTTACTAGACAATCTCTCTAGTCTAATAGGTCATACTTTTTTCTAGCGTCTAAACTCTGCACTTCGTGCCGTACAATTTCGTCTACCTGTAAATAATAAAACTAGAGTCTTTATACATCAGTACATCCTTACCGTCGCGCTATTTCCTTAACTTACATTACACACTTTCTTAACAAAATCCTCATAAATCTAAAAGTATCATCTAAGTAAAAAGTAGTAAGTAAAAAATTAATGTAATAAATAACGCTAAGTCGTTAAATAACCTAGGTCACTCCTCTAATGAAGTTACACGTTTTCATGTTACACCGAAAATGTTTAATTAAATAAACAATGTTTAACGTATGGAATTTAACAGTACAGTATCTAGCATATTTGAAAAGAACAGATTCTTTATTCAACTCTGTCTAAGTATCTCTCTGAATAAAAACGTGAAATGATACATCATAATTACGATCATATATTTTCATTACACCCAGGAAATGCCCTGTCATGAGCTGCACGCGACGGCGCGGTATGCGTGTACCACATATTTGCGCCTGGCGGGCGCTCCGCCGGACCGTGTACGCGGAAATATGCGCCGCCTGTCGCGCTCTCGCGGCGAGACGGGCGCGACCGGCGCGCGGTACGCACTGCATGCCGGTGCGCGGTCGTGATCTTGCCACCCAGTCGGACGCGGCGCATTGCGCGCGCCCTGGTGGATAAGTCGAGGCTTATGAACCTAGGCGACGGCGCCACATTAATATTAAACTCTGTCATACTGTTAATGATACGGTCAGAGATGAGCATCCAAACAGATTTCAGCAAAAGCATTGAATTCATCGCAATAATAGACGCGGTACAAAGTGCACTGACTTCCATTCAAACGAAAACGCAGTCTCATCAAAGGATGACAACCTAATCAAGCGCGCTTGAGCATCAAAGTTGCAGCATTAACTGCTGACCTAGAGCACTCAACAGTTGAGCGGCATCAAAGATTGAAGCGCATCAAAGTTGAGGCATACCAAAGAGTTCGAGGCACATCACAGATACTCGCAGTGTCGCGTGAGGTCGCTTATGAAGCTTGTAAGTGTATCTGTGTCGCATCTGGTGTGACATGGTACAGTGTTATGATCGCTTTAATGTAACAGGTATCTCATGTTTAACGATAATTGCCTATTGTCAACATAGTTAAGCTAACCTATATTCAACGTAGTGCCTAGTGTTTATAAGTATCACTAGAGTGAATGTAGATTGTAAAGCTGTCAATAAAGATGAGTATATATAATTAGTTTATAATAGTAGATACCTATGTATTGTGTAGTCTATTCTTAACTACATCTCATATACTAAACTATATCTTCCATAGACTAATTATCGCATCTAAATATAAATAATATATTAAGACTACAGAGCATCTACCTATATGCCATGATTACTTCGTATTAAGTCCTATATATATACGTGATACACTCCCCCGGGTCCTATACTGCATTTATATAACATATAATAGCGTATATCCCTATATAGCCTTACCCATCAGTAAGTGGCGTACGTACACACAATCAACTACCTACATTAGTTAGATACTCATCGCAGTCGTGCTACCTGTCCTCGCTCAATCTTGTAATATACACCATTCGAATTCCTCATACCTTATAACCTACCCGGGTACGACACCATATATTGGCTATTCGCGGGCCAGGGGAGGCTTAGAAAAGGACTTGAAAAAGGGCACTCAGTTGGCACTATGTGCAACTCACTTGGCACTATGGTCACTCACTTAGGCACTCATTAGCACTCAACTGGCACTCATTGGCACTCATAGGCACTGCATATACTCTCGCGCCAACTCACCATGTGCACTCACCGTCACTCACAGACTACAACCTCAGCCTTAGAATACACTCACTAGAACCATCGCCCTCAGAGCTACTTCTTCTCACGTGATGGGATACAGAGCTCACGACAAGCCCATCAAGTTAGCCGGTGGTGTCCATAAAGAAAAACTGACCCTATCGAATATACACCTGCTCATTCAGCGTGTCAAAAGCTCGAAATCTCTCTGCTCAGAGCGATCAAACCATTCATCAAGAAGAGCTCACAAACTCTCTGTATGGCGACGCGCACTGTGCCGTTCAGGCGCTCTAGTAAATACGAGTCTACGCTTAGGTGAAGGCTTGGCTGGCTACGGAGTCTAGTAGGGAAGGTACCTATGACAGTCCGCTCGGTCGAGCGCATGATCCTGTCGGCTCACGCAGGTTTGTTTAGATAGTCGTACCCTGACAGAGTACACCGTCATTACTACGCTAAGGTGAAGCTGGTGGAGGCGCTAGGCTGTAGTGCTAATGTCTACTTTACGCACCTAGCGTTAGGTTTAGCCTAGTTTAGTTATAGGTCAAGACAACTGTCTTAGTTCTATGTTAGCGCTGTCTTGAGGCCTGATCTCCTAGTGTTAGTCTGCATATCCATGGTTCACAGTCGTACAACGTTAGGTAAGGTTTAGTCTAGTTAGGTCATAGATTACCGACTAATTTGATTTATAGGTCGTATAGTATCTATGCTGACGCCCTCTGAGCAGTTAGGGTATAGCTCATATGCGGAGTCGACGTGGCTAGTGTAGGGCTAGGTGTGTGGTGCATGACTGAATCCTGTGTGTTGTGTGTGTGTGGTGGCTGTGTGCGCCCTGCCTCGCGGTAGGTGACACCTGTGACCGAAATATAAAATAATAGGGCTAACCTCCTAAAGGTGCTCAAAAATTAGGGTGCCGCGCCAAAATTGACCATGGTCGTCATAAAATATCTAGGGCTCCATCGTAATGTCGAATAGGGCGATCGTATTTGTGACCGCGCGCAATCATCGTGTGTTACTAACCGAGTTAGTGCACGCAACCGTTATGGCGCAACCCTCTTGCAACGCGTTAGCAATCATTAGGCTGTTAGCCGAAAAAAAAATTCTAGCGGTTGCCAAAAAAATAGGGTTGCAAAAAATTAGGCGTGCCCCAAAAAAGTAGGCGTTCTCAAAAAATTTGGCGGTCTTCAAAAAATTAGGGTTCTCAAAAAAATTACGGTTCTCAAAAAAAATTAGGGTTCTCACAAAAAATTAGTGTTCTCCAAATCTGATACCGTACAGAATAGGATAGGTGTGTAAGTAAATCTGAAAAAATTTGGCTTCTCAAAAAGGTCAAGACCCAAAAAAAAAGCGGAAGCGTAAAAAATTCGTTGCCCAAACAGGTACAAGTCAAAAAGGGGTTTTTTTCGCGGTCAAAAAAAAGGTCAAAAAGTCGCGGTCACTTCGTATGCGTCCTTCATATTATCGCTATTTACTATAGACACTGCTCTTCTTGAAACTCTTAATCGCCATCTGCCTCCTCAGTGAGTTGAGAAATGGAATTCAACGACACAAAGTTCCACACAGTCTCCACTTTTCTCTATCTAAGTTCTCTGAACCCAGAAAGTAGCCGCTATAGCTCAACCATGACATTGTTACTTACTGGTAAAGTCTGGAACAACACTTTCTCTATTTTTCCCAAACTACCTTTGAATTCACAATTTTCAAAAGCCGCAGTAATGGGTATTTCGATCTTTAAATTATCGATCTGCCTCGGGAATTCCTCACAACTCTAATGGAATTAAGATAGGCCTTTGACCTTTTGCGCACACACAGTATATAATATATAATATATATAATATAATATATATAATATATATATATATATAATTAACTATAATACTATATATATATATATATCTAGTATATATATATATATATATATAATATACTACTATATATAATAATATCTTATACTATATATCTATATATAATATTACTACTATATTAATATAGATATAGATATATATATCAAATGATAGTCTAAATATTTAAAGTCAGTAAATAATTCTTTACATAAATAAAATGTCTTCTAGAATGTTACTATATATAAAACTATACCTATATAATATATAAATAAAATATATATAAGTTATATATAATAACTATATAACTATATATCTATTATAATATAATTATTATATCATACTATCTAGATACGTAACAACCTACGCTATAGTATATATAAATACATATATATATATATATCAGATATATAATATACATAAATATTATAACTAATATATTATAAATATATATATTATATATATATATACCGTACTATATATATATGATATCATATTATATACAGTACCTAGAGAACACCACCGCGGACCCCCACCAACATCTCCTAAATACCGCTGCCCAAGCCACATCACCATCATACTGCACGGCGCGCAATGCGGTACAATGACTCGCCCAGCAACGACGTCTGCTGGCTCCATAAGCACCGATTTCTCGTCATACGTCCGCGTCCCCCACCTACACAGCACGTCGTCCACTATATATTATATATTATATATTAACTATATATATAGCTACCGTATATATATAAATATATATATTTATATAAGTATATACTATATATATATATAATAATAATTATTATATATATATATAATATAATTATTTATCATATCAAGGTTAGAAATATATATTAAAGTTAGTAATTAATTTATTACATAATAAAAACAGTCTTCAAATGTCAGTTATAATATAATAATAGATATATAATATATATACCTATAATAATATTACTATACTATATATATATATATATACCATATACTTATACTATATATATATAGATAGATACGTTTTTTCTGTATACGATGATATTAATATACTATAATATACATATTAAATTTATATATATCTATATAACTATATATATATATATATAATATATAATATATACTGAATAAATACATTACTAATATATATTCATATATTTATAAGATACTATTATACCTATACATATATATACTAATACTATATAAAAATATAATACCTACTATATATATATATATACCCATAATATATAAATACATATATATTTAATACATAATAATATTATATATATATATATCACCAGTATATATATATAATATAATATTATTATATTATTAGTATTAATATAATCTACCTACGCATATACCTAATCTATATATACCATATTAATAGATCTATAGTATACCCTATATACTAACTATATATATAATATAATATATATATATATATACATATATATAATAATTATATAGAGATAATAATATACATATACTATAAACATTCTATAAATATATATTATATATAATTAAATATCATAGAAATATGATAAATAATATATATATACTATATATATATATTATATATACTAAATACATTATACATATATATACACGTACAGTATAATTAATATATAGTATATAATAATATATATACCTAGTATATAATTATATATATATACAATATATATATATGAAGAATAAATTTTTATAGCTGCTTGAAGGCTATGCGCATAACGTTCGTCCGTCATAGAATTTTTTTAAGTTTAAATTTGCAACCTTAAAAAATTATTTTCAAATGTGGTTAAAAAATTGCATAATATATATATAAAGTCCAAAAATATTAATAATTTAAAGATTAGAAAACCCTGCATCCCGAAAAGGTTAATTTACTATAACCATTGTCAATTCTAGACTCTAATGAAATTGTATTCATAATTGATATTCCAAAAGCTTTTATTTCTCCTCTGTAGAAAGCTTCTAGAATACATAAAAGAAATAAACTCTAGAAAAAGCATTAAGTTCAACATACATCAATATTTGAGAAACGTTTTTACAAATTATTAGGCAAAACACCTTCAATAATTATCCATCTTACTAGAAATTCTGATTTTCCCCCGATGAATTTGATTCTGTTTTCCCTCTGAGTTGCCTTTAA
>JABUQX010087310.1:25000-31518 GCA_015478945.1 Trachelipus rathkii
TATATATATATATATATATATATATATATATATATAATTTTTTATATATATATGGTATATATGCACTTCTATCTTAAAAGGATGTTACATAAAAGACATGATATCGGAAAATCGCAGAATCCTACTGTGCAGCCCTGCAGTACATTACGTGTGTTAGCTAAAACCCAATAGAAAGATCGCGAAAGAGTTTCCAAGACATTTTTTTTTCCAAGCTATTTTCATTAATAATTTGTACATTCCTTACAAGTTTTTTTTTTGCGGGCCTGTTTACTTGATAGAGGGACGAGTCCCCCGTCTCTGCTCTGCTGAGGCCGGGAGAAACCCTGACTCTTCCACTTTGAAGATTTAACCTGTATTCTTTAGTTAAAAAAAAAAAAAAAAAAAACTTATTGGCAACCTTTTATCACGACTTATTATGTCTTGAAATAATCGAGAAAGAAAACTGATTACACGTTCGTTCGATATATATCGGTTAACTTCCTCTTTAAAGGACAAGCTCATAGAGTAGCAGCAGGAGTATATATATATATATATATGTTGGTTATATATATATGTTATATAGGCTATATATATATATATATATATATATATATATATATATATATATATATATATATGCACTGGCAATGTTGCAACCAGGCAAATTAGATAAGTAATGATAAATGAGGGTGAAGGTATTGAAAGGGTTTATTCTGCTTTTGAAGTTTATTAATTGTGCACGTGAAATAATATTATGACAGATGATATAATCAATTTTATAATTGCAATAATGGTAATGGATATTTCATTTGATAACACAGTAATTAAGGCCCATATTAAAGATCGCGGCACTCCGCCGGTTAAATTGACAACATATTAGGCATGGAGCATTTGTAGTTTTATGCTGCCTAATTTGGTATACAAAATAGCTTTGTTTGCTTGGGCAATTAAATAGTACTTGGTATAACACAAGGATTTCACAAATAATTATTATAATAATGGATTCGAATAAGTTGTATTTATGGGAGAGCTGCTGTGAGCAGCTTCCCGCCACTAGGTATCGTAGGGCACTCCTCTCGGTTTAGGGCGTTGATGACGCTCCTACCCGTTACAATTTCAAATCTCTCTCTCGCCCTCTATCGGTGGGAATATATAATAGGCTGCATTGTTTGTATGTGAAAATGTAAATTTCTCACATCAAATGCTACCCCGGCCCTGACTGCAATGAATTGCAAAAACAGACATAAGGTACTTATGAATGTGATAATTGCAATATCATGCACTATGTACTCCTTTATAAAGCTATTTATAATTATTACATAATAAGCAATAGAGTAGGACAGAACAAGACAGATACTACAATAGCCAAAAGAGGAGAAGAATACATTTCTATCCTAGAGTACATAATTAATGACCAATTTAAAATTTTTCAATTTCCACGTCATTTCAATTAACAGACACCAACATATAATGTAGGCCTTCCACCTCATATAACCATTTTGAGTCGTCTGCATTTTCATTCTCTTATTTCTTTCAAATAATTTTCAAATAAATTTTAAATAAAACGTACAATTTCTCTAGGTAGGTCATGCTCGTCAGCAGACAATTCAGATGCAATATGTAAATTCTATCAAAACATTCTTATCTAGAAAATAAGGAATAGCTTCTTCCTTCTATATGCATTATGTAATTCTCGCCATTAGCGGTTCATTTTCTTTAATGTTAAATGGCAGCTTCTTGTCTTTCTTTTTTTTTTTTCATTTTAAAGGGCTTTTCGTCTCTCTTTTTTTTTTCTGTGAAGCCTCCTTTAAAAGGGCAAGAAGGACTGGAACTTTTACGATAGGCATTTATCTGCCAGCTGTGTTTGTTCGCGTGACTGGAGACGACTCGCTTAAGATTTTCCGTTTTCTATCGGAGCTGTTATTTTCTGTTTCTAGTTTGGCCGATTTTTTCGGTAACTTACATAATTTTATTTTTTATTTTTAAATTTGAAGATTTTTGTATGCCCGCTTTTACGGTACATTCTTTCAAAATGTTATAATATTATTTAATAATTAGGATAGAATACAAGGGGCTACTAAGAGAGAGGAAATTTGAAAAGCACATGCAGAATCTTACAATTCTAATCATACAGCAAAATAATAAATTTTACAAGGACGTTATAATGTTCTCCATTTGTAGAGCTACGATATACCGTTCTCTCTGCGCAGGCGCGCTAAACGTTTGTATATCTGATTCAGGCATGTCTCGTGTTGAGCTACTCGCCTTCACATTATTTTTTATTACCTATACTATGTTTATTAATTTGACATATAAATACAATCATAAATTCTGGCATGAAAATTTTTGCCTTCTTACTATCCTCTGCTATCGATGGAACTTTTGACGGCAGCAACTGCTTGGTCGCGCAAAATTAAAGTTTCCACGCGGTAGTTTTGGACAGCAAGAAGAAAGCCTCCTATCGCTCCACTCTATGCTTCTTTAATAATTAAAAATATAATAGGCATGAAATATATAGAAAACCCTATTTGTTTTTTATCAAAATTAATTACATTTGTTAAACCATTACTCTTTCTAAAATTATTACATTTGGATACATTGGTAATTTCATTTATTTTTATTATTAATATTATTAAAATTTATTATTATTTATTATTATTATTTTTAATTTTTAAATTCTATTACTATTTTTATTATTATTATTATTAATTTTTCTTACGAACATTCTTCACTGTACTAATTATTAATATATACTTATATATGGTCTTTCTTATTTACCAAAAATTTATTTTTATTTTTGTTGTTGACGTTTGCTTTTCGAGCTACAAAAGGTCTCCCTTTCTTAGGAGTCTCGTTTTGGTGGGGTTAAGGCTTACCTCCATTTGTGGGGGAGAAAGATAGTTTGTATTTGACTTCCCTCCCCTCCCGCGGGGTATGATTGGGGAGTTTTTTCGGTATCCACTTTTAAAGAAATAGACTGTTTTTCGCTCATGGCGATTTGAACAAGCAATGGGGGATTGTAACTGTTTGGGAGAAGGTACTTTTTCCACTCCCCCACTTTCTTTTTCTGGAGCAGATTTAGCTCTCATATTTTTTGTTTTAACAATGAGTTTTTGCCAGCCATTTTAGCCTCGAAGATTTGGTTTTACAGAAAGTTTCTTTGATTGAGACCATTTTTAGAAGGTTTAGGCCTAAATTTCTCAAGATTACATATTGCGCAAAAAGATCAGTTATTTGAGAGGGGCCAAATTTTTCTTTTTGTTTTTCTTTTTTTTTTTTTTTTTTTTTTTTTATTATATTTTTTTTTTTTTTGTTAATATAAAAAAAATTTTCTTCACGCAAAGTTAGTATTAATTACCATTACACACTTTTCACTGTTTTTAATCACCGCTCATTCTTTTATTTTCTTTTTTTTTTCACTGTTTTTAATAGAAAATTTTTAGATTCATTTCAGAAGGCACTATAGGATATTGCAATTGCAATGTTGCACGAGTCACTCGGGGTCACCAAATTGTTGCACTGGCAATGTTGCAACCAGGCAAATTAGATAAGTAATGATAAATGAGGGTGAAGGTATTGAAAGGGTTTATTCTGCTTTTGAAGTTTATTAATTGTGCACGTGAAATAATATTATGACAGATGATATAATCAATTTTATAATTGCAATAATGGTAATGGATATTTCATTTGATAACACAGTAATTAAGGCCCATATTAATGATCGCGGCACAGCCGGTTAAATTGACAACGTGTTAGGCATGGAGCATTCTTTAATTTTATGCTGCCCAATTTGGTATACAAAATAGCTTTGTTTGCTTAGGCAATGAAATAGTATTGGTGATATAACACTAAGCTTTCACAAATAATTATTATAATAAAGGATTCGATTAAATTGAATCTATGGGAGAGCTGCAGGGAGCAGCTTCCCGCCACTAGGTCTCGTATGGCACTCCCCGGTGCAGGCGTTTGATCGCCTCTAGCGGTGGGCAATATTGTTACACTTTTAAGACATGGAATTGCCTTTCCATTGAAGTTTAAGCTCGTTGTTCATATATATATGATATATGTTATATATATAGTTATATATATATATATAAGTTATATATATATATATATTATTATTGCTATTATTATATATATATTATTATATATATATATATATATATTATTATATATATATAAAGTAGGAGTATATGATATATATATATATATATATATATATATATATAGCAGTATATATATATATATATATATATATGTATATATATATATATATATATATATATATATATATATATATATATATATATATGAGATAAAAAAATTAAATATATACATATACCTATATATAGCTATATATATATATATATGTTATATATATAGTATATATATATATATATATATATATATATATTATATATATATATATATATGTATATATATATATATATATATATATATATATATATATATATATATATATATATATATATATATATATATATATATATATATATATATATATATATATAATTTTTTATATATATAAGAACTCTTAAACAAAATGCGTTAACATAACCCACTTTTGTAGTAATATTAGCTAACCGTCTGTTATAAAGCATGTATTCGAAGCTTCAGAAACGACAACAAAATGTTGTTGTTTTTTAAAATATTTATATATTTTAAAAACTAAAGTAAGAATTAAAATAAACATGAATTAAAATTAAAATAATGAGAGTTTCCAAAAACTTTTACTGCTCCCGAAATTTAAAAATAAACGCGATTTTTTTAATATAATTTCTGAAGCTACGAGCATCATCAGATTAGTCAACTGAAATTGATGTGAGGTCAGCGTTGATAATAGGAATGAAGGTCGTGCAAACTAAGATAGGGTTGATTTAACCCTTAAGCCATTTAACGGGCCATTTCGAAAGAAAATGTAAGGAATAGAGGCTTTCTTCATATCTTCTTTTAATTATTTTAATATATATAAATATATTTTAATTAAAGTGAAAAAAAAAAATAACATTATAACATTTAAAAAGAATATTTTAAAATTTCTAGAATGCTGGAGTTTTCAAGGATGTAGGTGATTATTTAGATGATTAAAAACAAACTTGAAGACTCAAAGCAAAACGTAATCAAGTTTTAGTGGCTGGAAGAATATTACCGTATGTGGTAATTCTACCAGTCTTCATAACATTTTTGAACTTTAACAGAAATATTAACGAGGATTCATTAAGCACAAGGATTTTTAGTAGAGTTTCTCTTGATGTGCTCTTACACTTCATCACGTAAATGATATTTTTTGTTTTGATAAAATAGCAATGTATACAGCATTCAAATTGCAAACTCGTTCATTTCTTTCCTTTATTTTTTATTTATTATGTTGCTTTATATACCTATATATTGTACCAATGTAACAAATTACTTCATATAAATAATAATAAGTTTTATTTCAATATTCCTCCCTTCTCCTGTCTATGGGGCTGACAAGAATGACAATTTAAAGTTTACTTTAAAGATTTCTTCATCCATTCTTGTATTTTTTAATGTATTTTTTTTATTTAAACTCGAACGAAAAAGAATCGGTTCCCGCATGATACCCACCAGAGTAAAAGTTTTAACGGAACCACCGTCCAGATTAAAGGTTTATGTGCTTATATACACTACGTTTGAAAATGTTTGTCAAAGAAAGTGTTAAAATAAGGGACAGAAGATAGTTCCATACCTCATCAACAGAATAAATACAAGAATAACAAAGAGATTTATCAGTATGATCTTATAGAGTCGGAAAGAGGGCGAATGAGAATGAGAGACTGAAATAAGAACTAAGTAATTTCTCCTATTATTAATAAAGCATGGCTGCAAGTGAAGAATTGTGAAAACCTGTGACCATTACGATAACGATTAGCCAAAGGGGGATGATATACTTTTTTTCATAAGTTAGCCTTATATATAGCCCGAGAACTGCTACAAAATAGATGCGCCTCAAGGTATTATCCAAATATATCACATAGGGAATCAAGACGTCCTTACGTCAATTACAATGAAAATTTGATTTTTCCCAATTTCAGAATAAAATATCAGTAGTTTGGCTACCGTTTACTGCAGACGACATCAATATTTTGAACAGCAAGAAAGTAGTCAGAGTTAAACCAAAGTCTATGAATGTTAGTCAAAGAGTAAGAAATGGAATTTAATGTCTCCACTTCACTATCGCTTATGCCATCAGAAGACTCCAATGGACCCATCTCCAAAAAGCAAAAGTCTTGTCAAAGGAAAGCAAGAAGTACGATCTTTGAATGCTCACGTGATTAAGAGGTAGGATTCTATATATATATATATATATGTTATATATATATATATATATATATATAGCATATAGCAGATATATATATATATATATATATATATATATATATATATATATATATATATATATATATATATATATATTGAAGCGGTGCACGAAAACGAAAGCTCAATGATAAATGCGAAAACGGTTAAACACCCAAACGAATTGGTCCAAGTACAAT
>JABUQX010087311.1:0-20218 GCA_015478945.1 Trachelipus rathkii
AAGAAACTGGTATATTATAAATGCAATAAAAATTTATTTTAAAACTTAAAATTATTTTGAAAATGAATATTGTAAAATTACTTTATAAAATCACTTTGAAAATTACTTTAAAATTAAATAAACTTCAATAAAATTAACTTCAAAATTATATCTAAAAACAGTTTATCGATTTAACTTAGTAAGGGACACATTATATCAACATTAGAATAATATTTGGCCATTAATGTAACAAAGGTTTTCGCCAATCAAATAAACGGTGAACAATAACTAAACAAACGCCTCTATGAGAACTAAATGTATAATATATATACACACTAAAATTTTTCCAGTACAATCCAATGCAAATATAATAAACAATTATTTAAAAAACTTAAGAAGTATCTTAAAATACAATAAATAATTAACTAACTCAAAAAGAGTTTAATTCATAATTCATTAAATCGAAAACAAGGGTATACAAGCATAATATTTAAAATACAAGAAAAGAAATAATTAAATTTTTCCAAAGAAAAATATCCAATATTAAGACTTATTCACTCTCCCGATAAAACACTCTTATTATATATAAACAATCCTCCTCTCATATCTCCTATAATATCTGCAAATATTGTCCGATTTGTTGGTAGTGATTAATATTCCTCGATACCGCTCCTTTCACCAAATGACAATTTAAACAACACTTCTAATCAAAATACTACTCGGTGGTTCCTTGTAACGGGAACACCTCCCTCCCTAAACCTTTAATATTATCCCATATAACCTGGGAATGGTCCAACCAACGGGACACTCACCACTGTTTAATCCGAAATGCCGACAGACACTATCATGTTATCATCATAGCTATTTCATTCCTAACGAATAATGAGAATACCAATCGATATATTCAACACACTTGGAGCATAACCGAGTCAAATCCTGGATATATCCGCACGATCCCGTTAAAATAGATATATAGGTGCGGCTCGCCACCGGAACAGACCACAGTACGGTTCCCTGCTAATATGCAACATCCTCTATTAATCGTCACCGAAACTAATTTTCTTCGGAAACAATGTTTAATACCACTTGAGACATAGGGTGTATATCATAACTTTACCACAGGTAAAAGTAACACTCAACCCATCATTGCAAAAACGTGGATTATATGCCACCAACCGTTCAACCTCGCCATAATTTGCTTTAGCTTTACCTTTTTCAACACATCATCCTCTGGTACACTTTCAGGACTTCCTTACCCCCGGTGTTTTTATTCGCATTAATAACATTATAACATAGTAAAACCTGATAGTTTAGACAAAGTGATGGATATTTAACCAATACACCCTAAAGTAGGCCGCTTCAGTATTTATTCTCTTTCAAAGGGTACAGCCAGATTAAGAATATTTAATTCGTCAGGTTCCTTGTTAGGAATCTGAACTAGATAAAAAACACAGACTTCATCTGTACTCACATAAAAATGAGTTAAGGTCTTGATATCGCATTTAATATATCGCGCGTCCGTTTGAGAGTACTAAAGTCTGCAAGTGAGTAGCTTTGCCAACTCACCATCTGAGGAAAGATATTCGGAGAAATATACCATTAAAGACTCCCACCTGACCTTCCCGCCCCTGGAATAAGGTATATGCTACCAATAACAAAGTCCAATATCTCTAGAACACTATCGGGAGATCAAAAATGATACCCTTATAAACCATAATTTTGATGCTCAGTTACCAGAATGAAGCGAGCGTCTTTGAGAATGCAAGCTGGCTTTGCATTGACAAGTCGTTCGTAATAATACTGTAAATTGATCTTCCCCAGGGTCAGATGGAGCGCCATTCTCAGCAATGGTTTTCTTAATTATGTAGCTAAATGCATTATATATATAGTGTTCAACCAATTCAATGTTTGCTTATGAGTTAGAATTTCTTCCTCATATTCCTTTCTAAGAACCCTCTTCTTGTTGGGTTATTATAAAAAACATTATTATTGTCGTTAATCTATCAAATTAATTTTATCCTCTTAAAAGCATCCTTTTGTTTTTTCTCTGAGAAAAAGCAAAATACCCTTACTCATATTAGTATCTTTAGTCATTATCTCTGTAATTACACCTTTAAAAATGTACCGTATCTTCAAAATGTAGAAACTTTGTTTGTTTCATTTCACTCCGGAGTCCTGCAGAATCTATCCATCTTAACACTTTTTAAAACTCCTTCTCAGACAACTTTCCGAAATTGACGAGGGATATATTGGAGGTAGATACAGATGAGTATTCCAGTATGTCAGGAAGCAACATAAAATAGAAAAAACAATTTTTGTGAAACCAAATTTTCGAGCCCAATCTATACACAACAGCATGTAAAACTTTCCACGAGATATAATTGCTACTGATAAATATTGTCCACAAAAACCACTCCCACGACATGACATTTACTGAGTATATCAACACCCTCGCATGAATCTATGGATATTTCCATCACTTCCACATTTGATTTTGCCTAATCGTACACCAGTCATCCGTGGAAGTATGATATAAGTCACGATACTGTTGTCAGATACACGCCACTACCTCTATCATATCAAATTAAAGGAACAGAATGAGCTCAGAGTGTAATCTTATACTAGATACTCACCTGCCGGATAGGTGGTGACATAATATTACTGTGTCGCTCATCACTTTTAACCTTCGTTGATGACGGTGCAAACAACTATACTGTTTCCCTTAAAAAATCCACTATCTGTATATTATTAGCTTAGGAGCTTGTAGTTTCTCCGCCCTCCAATTACCTAGCCATCATATCTTGAGATTAGCCGTTGTTCTCGTACTCTGGATGAATAAGGACAAGAATCAAAATGTTCAATGGAGGCCCCAACAACCCAATCTCAATATTCCTGAGACACCCAATTACCGCAGGTTTTAGAATAAAACTGTTGGCCTCGTATGAAACTATGAAATTGCCATAATCGAATTTTACCACTCGTCGTTAAAGAGGGGGCGCTGAAAGTGAAAATGTACTGGTTCTTCCACATTCTTATAAACCATAAAGTTACGGCAACACTCTCTCTAATAATTCGTCAGTGCCCGGGCACAGGGCTTATTATCACGTTGAATGGTGGCTAACTAACCGGTTTAAGACCCATAAGCCCCGATATTTAGACGATTAGAGCCGGTGACAAAGCTCTCTGCAGCTTTACCCCGCTTCGCTTACAACGGGTGTTGTATTTTGCGTTTTGAAAAGTTGATTACGGTCCAGTTATGACTTCCTTATACGCTCGGTTTTCTGCCCATCACGTTCATCCTCGTCTTTCCTTAAAAGCTTGAATTTCCTTCTCTCTAAGGACAGCTTTGCGTTCGGTTTCTTCGGCGAAAGCACGTTCCCTTTCTTTGATGAACTCTGCAGCTTCTTTATTCTTAAGGCCAAGATCCTTGGCTATTTGGAATATGGCTTGTAGGTCCATCGTGGAGAATGATTACGTAAAGAGTCAGGAGAAAGTAGAAATTCTCGGATAGGCTAACCAATTTGTCAAGAAGCTGTTGCTTCTCACGGGTTCTTGTAATTAATATAGACCTATTTCTGTTGTCTATAGGGATTAATAATCTCGCTGTTTACCGAGACGAAGATCTTTTCCTTATAAGTTCTGACGTCTTGATTCTAGAGAAAGTATTACGAGGTGAACGATCGTTCGCCTCGTAATACTTTCTCTAGAATCAAGACGTCAGAACTTATAAGGAAAAGATCTTGGTCTCGATAAACAGCGAGATTATTAATCCCCTAGACAACAGAAATAGCATCTATATTAATTACAAGAACCCGCGAGAAGCAACATCTTCTTGACAAATTGGTTAGCCTGTCCGAGAATTTCTACTTTCCTCCTGACTCTTTACGTAATTATTCTCCACGATGGACTTACAAGCCATACGATCGAGGTATGATCTTGATAGAAAACATAAAGTATTACTTTGTAATATTTTAATAGATATTTATAGCACGAGCGATTAAGCAAAAAAGCCCCATGCATATTTTTACATTATATCTAGAGACAGTAAGATTACTAGTAAATTACAATATATTTTTATAAAAAAGTTTTAATTAACATTTATTCTCAAGTTTTATAATTAATTTTAAATAACATGATGACTTGAGCACATGAAATGGCAATAGCGGATCAAAAGCAAGTTAATATATGAATTTCAATATTGTATCATTATTGAATAATAATAATAATAATAATATATAATAATAATTATAATAATTAATAATAATAATAATAACAATAATATAATAATAAAATAATAATAATAATAATAATAATTATAATAATAAATATATAATAATTAATTACATATAATCACTCCTAATCAATATAATAATAAAATAATAAGTTAAAATAAAGAGCCATTAACTACCAATATATATACATAATTAGAAAATGGTAATAAAATTTCAAAAATTACTAATCATTTTTTTTTTCCAGGCTTCACTTTATAGAATATAATAATAAACTAAATAAAATAATTGCATCATGTTGATTAAAATTAGAACGATCTAATAATAAATAATAATGAATAGATAAGTGAATATAGTTAGATAACCAGATAAATGAAATCGATAGAGCATAGAAACCTAAAACATCCGATAATCTATATTAATATATAGTTGGAAATATACCGGATAATAAAATAATAATAAAAAATAAAATCTAAGATTGAATTAATATCAAATAATATAATATATAATAATAATTACAATAATAATAAAATGGTTAATACTACGTCAAAAAACCTTGAATCAATAGTATTCTAAATAAATCCTTCTAATAGTTGTAATGTCATATAATTTTGGGAGATACATTTCGGGTATTTGTTCCAAACTCCTATAGTCTCTTTGGCACCCGACGTTCGTTGAGCTGAAATAAGCACAAATTGCTTAAATACTCTTGCTAAAACGTAGATCACGCCATATATTAATTATGAAGAACTGAATCCTCGCGAGTTCTGTGGCATCCGCGATTTTACTGTCATACATTTATCAACTCACAGAGCTTACATCACCCCCAACAGCGGATATTAAAAATTAGATATCCGCAATCACAGCAAAATTAATTAAAAATTTTGAACATCCAGAAATTCCCTTATATGGACTACTCCCTGCAATGGTGCAAACAAATTTAGTGGATTGAAAGAGTTTTAAAAGAGCGAGAGAACCCCTTACCTTTTTGAAGCTTGTCTAGAAAGAGAAACGGTGCAACCTTTTTCAAATAAACCAATTAATTTATAATTCCTAATAATTTTTAATAACGGAGAGAGAAAGGTCGGATTTAATTTTAAAGGTTTTATAGGTGGTGGCCGAATATTCAGAGAAGTTAATTTAGATGACATAATTTGATGTCCTTTTATTTTGAGGTTTAATTTATTATTATTTATATAAACTCTAATTAATGTTTCATCATTATTTATCTTAAACCCTTATATAACTATGATTTAATAGTATATAACTATAAATATTATAAATACCTAATATAAATTACATTTATTATTATATTATTTATTATCTATATAAATCTAATTTTTGTATTATCACTTTAAAATTATTATTAATACACTTATATATTCTTTATTATTTATTATTTTTTTTAGTACTTTATTCCAGCTCATTATAATATTCTTTTCTATTAAACAATTAAATTAATATTATTATTATTATTATATTATATTTTTATTATTATTATTAATTTGCATTAATATAAATTTTTTAACAATTAAAATATTTGATATAATTATTATTTTATTATTATTATTTTATTAATTAAATTATTACTTATTAATATATTATTATTCATAAATATTATTATAATAATCCTTATTATATATTATTAATCTAATTATATTATTATATGATTATTTTTTTTTTTTATTAATATGTATAAGAATTTTATCTTTATTTTTATTTGTTATTATTAATATTAAGATTATTAGATTATTTATTATTATTTCACTTATTATTATGTTTAATTATGAATATTATTCGCTAATTATACTTAAATTATGTTATATATTAATTTATAATATTATTATTATGTACTTTATTTTTAATTACTAATTATTATTTCAAAATTTAATATATAATGTATGACATATAGTAGTAGATATAGTAGTAATAGGATAGGTGTCCAGATAGTATTAATTATTGTTAAATTCTAATTAGTCGTGATTCTTTACCACTATCAATGTTATTTTAGTTTAACTACTTAGAACACATTATCAGTCTGAGATAGTAAATGAAAAAAAATCTTTTAAAAAGGTTTTAGTAATTTGGATCTTCTTAAAGTTCGAATATTAATTTACATAAGAAAAGTCAGATATAACCCAGTACACAGCAATAATTTTTCAATTTCTCAAAACGAGTTCATTCAGTGAAGTTAGTACATTTACAGGTTAGCGATTCCTGTGTGCAACATTTTTTTTTTTTTTTTGAATGAAAAACTTATCATTTTCTCTAAATTAATTTATTAGAGAAACCTGAAACATTATACCAAACATAAACTTGACTTACCTTGAACCCATATAACTTCCATATGATAAATTGACTTCCCTTACAATATAATTTGATTTCATTTTCAGGAATTAAAATGTTTTCTGTCCAGTTTTAAATGGGCATTATTTTACTCTCCTCATAACAATAGATTAATTACTTTGATGATTTTTCACTTACTTAACTTTTACGACAACGTATTTTTCATATTGAAAAAGTTATTCATAAGTTTTCTGATTTATACTTTTAGCACTTTTCTAATCTTACAAGCTGTCATGTTTTCAAATAGTTGCTCATTTTTTATATATTATACCATGTTTATATCATTTATATTATTGAAATTTGTTTCAGTATCTTTGTTCTATCATGTTTCTATTTTCTTAGACAAATTTTGGGATTTTATTACACCTTTACCAATATGCTAACGATGAAACTTTCAAGGGTCTCCACCAGTATTTTCAGGGAGTTTTTTTCCTTTTTATTTTATTATTAAAAGATGCATTAAATTTTGTTCAAATTTTAATTGCTTGAAATCTTGCAAGTTTTATTTTTGAAAGTTCTGATGATCATCAACATATAAATACATATTTTTAAAAGTAACGCTTGATTTGGTTTTTAATTTTGTTATTAAATTGTACAATATGTAAATAAATTATCAAGTCTAAATTTTTTAAAAAGTTTTCATTGGATTTCAAAAAATTTCCCTTTAGAATTTTTTTTATTCTTGAGATTGTTGTTATATTTTTTTTCCTGGAAAATAATTCTACCACAAACTTGCTAAGACATATTAGTAAAAAATGATGCATTATGGAATAATTACTGAAAATTTTTACTTAAAAATAAACGCCCAGTTCAGAATTATCATTTTCTATGAAATTTCCAGAATCTATTTCTATCTTCCCTGTTAAAATATATCCAATACTTATCAGTTAAACTTACTTATAACTTACTTATAACAACTTAATTTATTCCAAGTGTTGTAAGAACCAATCACAGCATTAGTAAACCATGCCCATTTGAACTAATGATATACGGTCCCACTTCCGCCGCCATTACAATCAAACTAGTCTAATTATTTTCTTGTGTCCTCTTGTTAATAATAAATCATTGTAAGAAAAATTATTAACACAAACACCATGCTGGAAAGAGGAGACCGCATATCATTGGCCCCAAAATATTGAACTTTCTTCGACTTAGTATCCCCTTCTTAAGGTCAGCACACTAATTTTACACTGTAGACTTTTAACGAAAAATAATCATAGATTATCTATTGTCATAAAAGTGACTGTAAATATTTTTATATTAGAATCATATTTTTTATAAAAGAAAAATATTAGGAATTCACGCAGCATTGCTTTCCTAACAATCTTTACCTGATATAGTATATCTCATAATATTAGTTTTTCAATGTTTTTACATTATTATTATTATTATTTATTATTATTATTATTATTATTATTATTCAATACCATTTATTTAAAAATCAGGGTTTATTTATAATTTATTATTTTAATCCTATTTTATTTTATATCTATATATTATTAATTATTATTATTATTATTAATTAATTATTATTATTATTTAATATATTTATTATTATTAAATATTATTATTCATTATTATTATTACAATTATTATTATTATTATTATTATTATTATATAATTATTATTATTATTATTATTATGTAATTAATTATTAGTTTATATTATCTATAAAACAAACCTTTTGTCCTTATGATTACACTGGCCATTTTGCGGCAAAACATTTGAAGGTCATTTTATATGGCTCTAATATCTAGCATTTATGTCTTGCCCTGATATTACCCGAAATATGACCCAAACGCTCCCCATTTTCCTAGGTGGAACTAGCATCTTCCTTCATCTGACCTCTAAGCCCTCTTTCTTGAGCTCTCCAGAAGACTGATCGCATGTTTCTAGAGTATAAGATTCCCATGCTGTTCCAGGAATTCTTCAAGCAAAACAAAGGTAAAGGACGGGTACTATCTTTCTGTCGCCCTTGAACTATATATACTATATATAGAATATTAATAAAATTTATAAATATAGTCTGGATATAATACTAATAATGATCATAATATATATATAATAGTATATATATAATATATTATAATATTATAATATTATATATATATATAAATATATATACTATATATATATATCTATATATATATTATGCCCGTCTCCGCATCGTTGGCCTTAATAATATATATATTATATATATATAATATATTTATATATATATATAATTACTATATAATATATAAATATTATATAATATATATATATATATACAATATATAAATATATATATATATATATATAGATATTTATATAGAATATATATATATATATATATATATATATATATATAAAATATCTCTATAGTGATATCATATATAATCATATATAGTATATAATATATAGTATATATCTATATATAATATAACTTCGATAAAACTACTTAAGTAGGTTATCTTTACTCTAAGAAAAGCCCTTGGATCATAGAAAAGGGTTATTACAAAACATATGGACCACATAAAGTAATAAACTTTAATTTACATATATTAAATTGAATCCCCTGTAAGGGGGAACTAGCTTTCACACACGAACACAGCAAGCATCTTCAGTTATAGGAAGGATTAAAAATGGGAAACTTGTAATAAAATTTTATCCTAGTGGCTTTGATTTTGTCAATTGTACGGTATGAAATTTTTGATGTTTTAAATAGTTCGTTAGGATGAAATCTATTTTCACCTCCCCCATATCATAATTGAAATAATCATTTAATTACCAATGTGAAGCACCTTACACTTTTAGATGACTTGTGCAACTGATATTAGTGACAGGATTGATGCTATTTATATTGATATTATGATTAACAAGGTCTTATGAAAGTATAAGGCCTGAATTGGTACTGAATACTAGTTTAGCTTCGTTTTTATTTTGCTTATTCCTCCTGCCAATACGAAGGACTTACCCCAATTATAAGTAAGTTCAAGTAACTACAAAGAATATGATAAATACAACTTTGGGAAAGGTTCTTTTTGTCTTTAGGTTGCTTTAAAATATTTTTCAGAATTAATTTACTAGAGTTTATCAATGAAGTTTTTGTATAATGTTCACAGCGATTATCGTATGGTGCGGAGTGGCAAAAGGAAATGCCTTTTTTCTAATATGGGTAACTGTTGTAAATTTTTATTTTTCGGCTTTTTTGAGAGCTTTCGTAATAAAACATATGCCAATATTATACAGATTTTGAAGTGTTCTTATCACTTAATTTCATCAGACAAAAATAACGGGAAACAAATCCGGAAAGGCAACGGAGAAGAGGGCGCAACAGGATTGCAGAATTTAGTGTACGGGTGATAGACCAACCTAAATCGAGATTAACTAGACAAAGTCAGTTTCTATATACGTTGGTACTGTAAGAATAAATTCTAGTCAGAACGGAATGGATAATAGAAAGGTGCGTCAACTGTAAACTGTAACGGAGGGATGAATAGAATTTATGTGATTTAACATCTGTGGATTAATGTGTTTGGAGTAAGAAACAAAAACACCATCAGATGTAATCTGACCCATAACTTTGTTGAGCAAACGATGTGAAAGAACGGTAAAATTTATTCAACTCCCTGAAAATGTTGCTGAAATATGGGAAGGATAATGTAGAACATACTCAGTACCCGAAATTTTCTATAAAATTTGCCATAAACTAAAAAAGGTTAATGTTTAATGATAGGTGTAATAACGTTTTTAATAAATTGAAAAGGAAAAAGAACGGATTGAAAGTGTTTCATTATATATTGCCTAAGTAAATCTAAGTATAGGGAACGTACCGACTGAACTCATGATAAAGCAACTCAAACTTAAAAGCTGTTTGTATTGATCTCGCTTCTCATCTTCTCACTCTCAACAATTCTCTGAATTTTTTGAATGAGGGTGAAAAAGTTCCAAAGGGGTTTTAAATTGTTGTGATTATATATATAAATATATAAATATAAGATATATAATATATATTATATAATATATATATAGTAATACTATATATAAAAATATATATATAAAATATATATAATATATATATTACTTAATATAGACTATATATATATATAGTACTATATATAATTATATATATATATATATATATATAATATATATTAATAATAATATATACTTATATATTAAGATATATATATATATAATATATATATATATAACTATATTTATATATATCATAATATATATGATAATATATAATGATATAATAATTACTATATATTATAATATATATAATAATATATATTAATCTATATTATTATATAATATATAATAATATATATATATATAGTACTATATATATAATAATATATATATTTATTAGAGATTTATGTGACATCCGCATCGGCTCCGCAATTGTGACATCCGCAATCCGCATCCGCATCCGCAGAACCGCGCATTAAAATGACATCCGCATCCCGCAACTAAATCCTGTAAAACATCGCATCCTCATCTGTTATTCCACACTTCAACGGACAGTCCGCAATGCCCGCATTTTTTGTCATGACGATGAGGATTTGATATATAATATATATAGTATAATATATATATATATATAAATATATAATATATATTATAAATATATCTATATATATATATTATATATAATATTATAATAAAACATATATATATATATATATATATATATATATATATAAAGTATATAATTATATTATATAGTAATATATATATATTATATATAGTATATATAATATAATATATATACTATACTATTATAAACAATATATATATATATATTATGTAAATAATATAATATATATATAATATATATATATGTTATACTATATATATATAATATAATATATATATATAATAATATATATATATTAGTATCATCATATATATATATAGAATATATTATTATATATTATATATATATATATAAGTATATATATATAATATATATAATATATATATTATATTATAAATATATATAATAAGTATATATATTAATAATATAATATATATAATATACTATGCTATATATATATATAAATATAATATAATATATACTTATAAAATATATCTATATATATTATACTATATATATATATAATATATTAATATATATTATATATATATAATAATACAATTATATGATATATATAATATAATATATACTATTTCTACAGTTTCCATATACTTCAATAAAATAGCTTTTTTTTTTAAATTTATCTTATTTATTTATCTTATTTAAAGAAGAGATTTTGTTATTAAAATTTATATAAAAGTAACCTCAAATAATAGTTGTTGCAGTGTTGCAGGTGAACAATTATTTAGCTCAGTTTGTCTCATTTACGATGAGAAGCGACTTCTGGGCGAAGGAAGAAAAACCTTTATTTTTAAAGCATAATTTACCTCATATAAATTTGAGTATTAGAAAATTATAACTTCAAATTAAGTTTATTTCTAATGTATGACAATTGTGACAACGAATGTGGAAGTGATGGTTGGAATGCAGAGCGATTTGTCTTAGTCTCGCATCCTGGAAACTTTCAGCTTCATTGAAAGGTCAAAATATAGGCCTATATATATTAATATATATATATATATATATAGTATATATCTAATATGAATAATATATATATACTATCTTATATATATATATTATATATATATAATATATATCTATATATACTATATATATAATTATATATATATATATAAAAATATATATCTAATATATTATAACTATATATATATATATATATAATATAGTATATATCTATATATATATATATATATATATATATAACATATTATATATATATATATAAATTATATATATATTAATATCATATATATATATATATATATATACTATATAATATATAGTATATATATATATAATATAATATTATAATATATATTTTTATGACTATATATATTAAATATATTTTGTGCCTCGCATCCGCAATCCGCATACCACCCACGTATCTCATCCGCATCCCCGCAAACCGCATTCCGCGATGGAAAAAAATCTTGACATCCCTGATTTCACAATCCCGCAATCCCGTATGTAAAATCTCAACATCGCACTCAACAATCCGCAATCCACGGTATGTCAAATTTGACATCCCGAATCATCACTAATATACTATATAAATATATATATTAGTATATATATATATACTATATATATTTATATATATATATATCTAAATATATATATATATATATACTATATATATATATTATATATATATTATATATATATTCTTACAGTTTTTCATATACTTCAATAAAATAGCTTTTTTTTAAAATTTATCTCTATTATGTATTGTAAATAAAGAGCTGATTCTTTGTTTAGAAATTTAAAAGTAAACTCAAATAATTATAGCTGTTGGCGTAATTGCAAGTTGAACAATTATAATTAAGATCTCAAAGTCCAACGATGAGAAAGCACCTCTGGGAGAAGGAAGAAAAAATGGATTTGAAGCATAATTTAACTCATATAAATTGTTGAGTATTAAAATAATAGTTCAAAGTTAAGAGCAATAATTTTGTAACACTTTCTGATGGGTGAGGTTGGGGAAAGTGGATGGTGGGGTGCATTGTGCATTGTCTTCGTCCCGCATCCTGGAAACTTTCAGCTTCATTGAAATTTCTAAAAACTGCAAATATTAATACTATATAATAATATACTATATATATATATATATATCAATATACATATATATAATTATAATATATATACTATATAATAATATATATATATATATATATCTATAATATAATATATTATATATATAGTATATATTTATTATTTAATATTTAATTTTGTGCTCTTGCATTGTCCGCATCCGCCATCGCATGTCCGCAGATGTAAAAAAATCTGACATCCGCATTCCGCGGATGTTAGAATCTCACATTCGCACTCAATGCCCAATCCACGGATGTCAAAAATTTGACATCCGATATAACTACTAAATATATATAATTATATATATTTATATAATATAGAATATATATATATAATAATATATAATATATTATATATATAATATATATATAGTATAGATATATATATATATATATAAATATATATATATATATATATATATATATATTATATATACTTATATAATATAGAATAATAAATAATATACTATATATATATAATTATATATAGTATATTATTATATATATATATATATACTATATATATATATAATAGTATATATATAATATACTATATATGGGTATATTATAAGTATACATATATATAAATAAATGACTATATATACTGGTGAAACTAAAGAATTCCACCCGCTAACTCGAAAACTAGATATATATTTATAGTACTATATATATTATATATACTATTATATTATATATAATCTATATATAATATATTTAGTATATATAATATATATATATAGATATATATATTTATATTATAATTTATATATAGTTCAATTTACTATTTACATATAAATTATATAATATATATATATATATATATTAATATTATACATATTATATAATATAATAAATAATATATTAGTATACTTATATATATACTATATATATATATATATATATATTTTATATTATATATATAGCTTATGAAACGTAATGAATATATGATATTATTATATACATATATATATATATAATATATATATATATACTAGTATATATATATAGTATTATAATATATATAAATTATATTAATATTATATAAATTATAATATATATATATAAATATATATATATATATATATATATATAGTATATAATTAATAAATATATAATATATAGATATATATTATATATAGTATATAAGTATATAATTATAATTTATATATATTATATATATAAAAATATTATACTATTTAATACATATATTTATATACTATATATATATATACTATAAATATATATAAATATATATATATATATATATATACTATAATTAATAATATATATAATATATATATATATAATAATATATATATATAATAATACTATAATAATATAGATATATATTCGGATAGATATTTCTATATTAATATTAAATTAATAAATAAATAAAAAATAAAATAATATACTATATATGTATATAAAATATACTATATAATAAGTAATTATATTATTATATATATATATATATAATAATTAAATTAATATAAATATATATATATATTATATCATATTATATATAGTATCATATATATATCATATAGTATATATATATATTATATATATATATATATTATATTATAATATAATTTAAATACTTGAATACTCCCATTAAACGATTTTCTATTTAAATCGTTTTTACTATTGTGGATTCCCGATTTAACTTTAAATAATAGTTTCAAAGTATACTCTTTCTTCTTCAATTTTTATATAGTATTTACGTAATATACTGGGAACACTAGAACAGTTTATTAACTATTTTTTCTTACAAAAATTTCTTTATTTACAATTTTTAAACATATATTTTATAAATATAGTTTTTAGATAACAATTTAATATCAATAATTAAATCAGATAAATTTCCGCTAATTGCTTTGGCAACGATTAGCACGATTTAACAACGGAATTTAATGTGTTAAAAGCGTTATTTAAAAGCGGCTATCTTACCTTTTTCGTTTTAATTTGCATAATCTTTTTATATTTTTTATGTAATAATTTCATTTTTTTGACCAACTTCCGCCAAAAAATAGAGAATATTATCGTAACATCATGAAATTTGCAAAATAAAATCGTTCTTACCTATAATGTTAGCTCGTGCTAAGCACGAGTAGAACGAGTGCATCTCTCTCTCTATATATATAGTATATATACTATAGTATTATATTATATATATATAGATATATATATATATATATAATATATTATATATAGTAATATAATATATATATATATAATATATTATATATATGATATATATATATATATATATATTAATATAATGTATATAGTAATATATATTAATATAATATATATATAATATATATATATATATATATTATATATATATATATATAATAATATATATATATAATATATATATATATATTATATATAATATTGAATATATATATTAATATATATAGAATATATATATATATATATATATATATATTATATTAATAGTAATAGGGAGCATATCATGTTGCACAAACTACAGAACTTAAATTGCACATTCAACATTTTGCAAAATCCTTTATTCAAGCTTGACATGATAAGGGTGGAGTTTGTAAGGTCAGTGTGACAGCTTGGTTAAGTCTAAAATCTTTCGAATTTTAAACTGAATTTCCCAAACCAGCAGGAAAAGTTGCAAGCGTGTTCAGCAGCTTACATCGGTAAAAGCCCATAACTCTGGAGGAATTTGGGGCTTTTCCTGTTGTAACACGAAGCATCAGTGCCAAATCCTGATTTTAGGATGAGGACCAGATTCAGATATTCAGATAGGCTGGATATTCAAGTATGTCCTCAGTGTCTTAGAAATTCCTCTAACTCCTTTAAGAATTTTTACGTTTACGCTTTTAAAGGTGTATTTTTCCTAAGGTCAGTGAATAATCATGTTTTTTTGAGGTGAAACTTTTTTTTTATTATGTACTTTAGGGCTAGCCTCTTTTTTTTTTTTTTTTTTTTAAAGTTTTCAAATGATCAATAAACGATATCTGATTGCTTCAATCGATTTTTCTTGGCCTTTTACCACCAAATCGATATTTAAATAGGGTTCCATAAAGCCCTGACGTTAATATATTGAAAAACTACCTGGGAAATATAAATGCTATTTTGTAACTCAAGACGGTTGAGCAGCGATCTTAAATATCAAAAGATCCACCAATCATGACATATTCACGTAACAGAACGACATCATAGCGAAAATTAGTTCCGCCAGAATTTATTATTTTTTGTACCCCTCAAACTTGCTGTCCCACCATGATGGTGTCACTCAATCGGAGCAATATGTCATGCACCTGCTCCCGAAGGGGGGGTTGTAGCCTCAAAGTGCTTATGTATAGGTGGTGAAAAAATAAAGAGTTGAAGATGGAATAAGAGTCGAAAGAAGGAGTTGATTGGATCGGAAATCGGAACAGAACAAAACCGACGGAAACCAGCCACAGTGAATATTAAAATAAACTTTAATAAACAAGTGAGATGTCATTTTCTATGAGCCGGAGCCGGAGTGTAATTTTGAAATAAACATATAACAGGACAATAAGGTATCATTTTATGGCAACATCCTAACTTACGGTTGTCAAATAAAATGAAATTTTATGGAAAATTCAGCTAATAAATAAATATTTACCTAGTATTTCTAAGCTGCCTATATGGTCCGAGTTTTTCATTCTAAACATGTTCCAAAAAAAAGGGGACTACTTCCTTATTATATCTAACTATTGTCTTATCCCTTTAACCTAATACATATCCAGCGTAACCAAACTGAAACAAACATCTAAACAAATAGCTTCTTGATTATATGACCACTTTCGTTATTCCTTTCTAATATTTTTTGTTAATTTAACCATGTTTACACTAAGACATCTTGCTAAATCAGATTAGCGACTAACCTACAATTCTAGCCTCTATTATATAGTGCCACTTCCTATACTTCTCTAAATATCTTCTACACTATTTGCTTCATAATTTATCAAGGCTAACAAATTATATCGTTTAGTATACTCTACTTACTCAACCACAGGTTGTCGCACAACGCACACGCACACGCACAATACGCGACCAATATCTTATTAAAGACATTTGCTATCTTCTCAAGCCATCTTTCTTTTAACTTAACCAGAACCATCTTGTATTCCTTGCAATTCAACATACTGATTTTTTTACACCAAATGCTCGTTGTTCTATTTTCTAACGTCGTTGTTAATATATTATTTTAATTTTTATTGATACCAAAACATTTATATTTTCAACATTTAATAATTTAAATTCATTATTTTGTACCTAAACAATAAGATCCCATGTAGCATTTAATTTTCTGAAAATTTAATTCATTTATAATCATATCTGGTTTTTATCCATAATTACAATTTATAAACATTATAGGTCATTGCAAAAAAAATTTATCTTTATTTAAATAAAAAGAACAATCTTTTACATTATATTTTATTTTTATTCATTTATTAAATATTTCTTTATTATTTAAATATAAATTTCATTTAAAAGTTATTTATTTAAAAAAAAAATTTAAAAAGATTTGTTAAATAAAAAAAATAAAATCTTTTAAATTAAACGATTGAAGAATTTGTTTAATAGACTCAACAGCGTAAAAACTTTTTGATATTGGAGGATAGAAAAGGATTATTTAGCATTAAGGGGACTTAACACTCGGACCACCCTATTTTGAAGCAAAATCAAAATTTTTCAACAATTTTTTTTATTATCTAGATTATTAAAAACTTCATGCCTGAACATCATGTGGTAATATTTTTTAAAAATTCTAAGGTTTTTTAGATACTGAAATTATTATAGAGGTGTCGAACTAAAAAAATTATTCAGTCAAGTTTCTTATCGTAGTTGGCTTAGCTTAAAAAAAGTTGGTTTTTAATTATAGTAAAATCTATAATTTCTTTTTCAATTCTCAACCTCCACCCATGTCTTCGATTTACTGCATCAATAATGAGTCGAGCCGAGCCTGAGTCGGGCGGAGCGGGTGCTGGTGCGATGCCGGTGCCCGGACAGATCCTGGTGTATACAATTTTCTCAAGAAATTATTTTAGATGAAAAAAACGGGGAGTGCTAAATAAACAATTTTCAAATAGTCAGAATCCTATTCGATTCCGGAGCCATCGGACGATCGAGCGGAGTGAAGCCAAGAACGTCCGAGCCGACCGGAGCCACTTATAAATTTCACAAAATATTTTAGGTAATAATATTGCCAGAAGAACGCGCTGAAATGCACTTTCAAATATGCTAACTTAGTCGATCCGGACAGAAGCGAAGTCAACCGATCGGACCGGACTCGGGATCAGGACTGGATTCCTGGTATGAATTTTTTTTCGTTGAAATATTTTTTTGCGAAAAATTTATTGTCAGAAGACGTGCCGATATAACAATTTTCAAATAGTGCAGAACCTTTAGTCGACGGAGCGTGAAGCTAAGTCGGAGCGATTCGATCCGCATGCCGGTCTGGTATGAATTTCTCAGAAAATATTTTGAGGTGAAAATTTATTCAAGAAGACGTGCTGAACAATTTCAATTAGTCTGAAACATAGTCGGATCCGGAGCGTATCCGTAGCCGATCGATCGGATCGATCCGTGATCCTGTATAATTTTCGGGAAATAATTTTTTGGTGAAAAATTATTGGCGCTAGAGGATGCACAAGAGAGGTCAAAAATTGAATTGAAAATCTGATCGGAACCTGAAGCTGAAGTCGATCCCGATCGGGATCCGGATTCAGACCTGGGTATGAAATTTTCTTCAAGAAAATAGTTTTCTAGGTGAAAAAGTATTTCAAGAGGAACGTGCTATCAAGTGTTCAAATATGTCAGAAACATTAGTCGATCAAACGAAGCCAAGTGTATCCGGACCGTCGGATCCGTATCCGAGCCGATACGGACCATATCCGTAGCCGATCTGGTATTAATTTTTGGTGAAAAATTTTTTGTTAAAAAATTCGAAATTTTTAAATAGTGCAGAAACTTAGTCGAATCCGGAGCCGAGGCTGAAGTCGGATCCGGCCGGAGCTGGCAATGGAATTTCTTCAGAAAATATTTTCTAGGTAAAAATTATTCAGCAAATAATATGAATTAAAGACCTAGCCTACGCATAAGTCGATCCGGAGCCGGAATTCCGGAGACCTGACCTGGGTATGAATTTTTTCTGAAATATTTTTTGTGAATAAATTTGATATGAAATTCGTGGTGTATAATTTTCGACTGGAGCAAATGCTTAGTCGGAACCGGAACCGGTGCTGAAGTCGACCGGACGCGGATCCTTCGTTAAAATTGTTCATTCACAAAATATTTTGATATAGAAGTAAATAGCACTAAAGGGACACTTTAGCAATGTCAACATAGTGTAAAACATTATCGATCCCGGAGCCGAAGGCGAAGTCGTATCCGGAGCGATCCGATCCTGGGTATGAATTTTTCGGAATTATTTTTTGGTTGAAAAAAATTAATTGTTAAGTATAAACGTGACGACAATTTTTCAAATATTGCAGAAACCTAGTCGGATCCGAAGCTGAAGCTGAAGTCGGAGCCGAACCGATCCGCGATCATCAATGTCGAATTTCAAAAACACATTTTTTTGAGGTGAAAATTATTCAAGAAGAACGTGCTGAAATTGTTCAAATAGTCTAAGAAACATATGCGACTCCGCGCCGAAGCCGAAGTCGTATCCGCCGGAGCTAATGCGAAGCAGGATATGGTGTCGATTTTTCGGGAAATATTTTTAGTAAAAATTTTTGTCAAAAGACGTGCTGAACATTGTTCAAATAGTGCAGAAACGTTAGTCGGAATGCGAGCCAGAAGCGGTAAATGCATCAGCCCGGAACGGGATCCTGGTATGATTTTTCTTCAGAAAATATTTCTAGATGAAACAATTAGTTAGAAAGTCTGAACATTTTTAAAATAGCCGTAGAAACATTAGCTCGGCGGATCCGGAGCCGGAAGCGATTAAG
>JABUQX010087312.1:0-17500 GCA_015478945.1 Trachelipus rathkii
ATATAAATAATAAATCTATATTATAAATATATACATCACACATCCTTGTAGATTTAATCAATAATAATAATAATAATAATAATAATAATAATAATAATAATAATAATAATAATAATAATAATAATAATAATAATAATAATAATAATAATAATAATAATAATATTACACACACGGAATAACAACTATGAATGCTTACCGAAGAGGTCTTGGGGGAAATACTCGCTCCAGACGTGGGGAGGGGGCGGGGCGGGGCTTGAACATCATGCATCTCTACATCACCATCGAGGTCTCCACTAAAGCCACCACCTGTCATAGGGGTGGGGTTACCTTCTACATCAACTGCGCGCCGTTTACGGGGGGGAGAACCTGTAGAACCACAAGCCTCATCGTATGACGTGGCGGCTCTTAGAATTTCAGCATCGCTGAGCCATGAACCATCACCATCGACAGCCGTCTGTAAAGCGAGATTGTTATATATATATATATATATATATATATATATATATATATATATATATATATATATATATATATATATATATATATATATATATATATATATATATATATATATATGTGTGTGTGTGTGTGTGTGTGTGTGTGTGTGTGTGTGTGTGTGTGTGTGTGTGTGTGTGTGTGTGAAATTTCGCTTTAATATTACATCCTTACATTAATATTACAACCTTACATTAATAATACAACCCTACTACGGGGGCTATAATAATTCAGGCGTCAATGCAGTCTTACCTTGGCGTTTGAGTCCATGGGGGTGGTAGACATCTCGCGACTCATACCTAATTTTCTTTCCAGATCCAATACTGCAGCAAGAAAAATATCATCGCATTCTGCATTATTATTATCATTAATAAGTCTGTCTAGGGTATTTCGGAGCTCTGCACGCTGTAAAGAGACGATATATATTATATATATATACATATATATATATTAAGCAGCAGTTAGCATACAGCAGTTAGCAGCAGCACAGGCTGGTTGTTGTTGAGCAGCAGCAGCTATTACTGCTACATATATATAGACAGAATATATATATATATATATATATATATATATATATATATATATATATATATATATATATATATATATATATATATATATATATATATATATATATACAACTGAGTATGAAATAAAACAGTGTATAGAAACTCACCATTCTGCTCGGTGGAGTTGGGCCAACCCCTGCACTAGGACCGCTGCTGTGAGCTCTCTCTTGCGCCAGCACGAGATCCACGAGACCATCTTCGTCATCATCACTGAAGTCATCATGTCTCATAACTGAAACCCTCTCGGCGTCCATTACCGCTTTAACGAGGTCGGAATCGTCTTCGTCGTCGTCGGAAAGTATTTCGTAAGGCCGTTTGTGACTGTAGCTCTGTGAAAGTGACGCGCATATATATATATATATATATATATATATATATATATATATATATATATATATATATATATATTTAGCATATATATATTATAATATATATATATATATATAAGTTTGCTTAAAATATATATATATTGATATATATATATATATATATATATATATATATATATGTAAAACAGTATGTAAGTTTACGTGCATAGAAGCCTACCTTGTCCCCTGGTGTAGAGCCACATTTCTCTCCACCTCCATGTCTTTCAGCTTCTGCAGCTTCGTACTTCACCACAGCCTCAATGAGATCGTCATTATCATCATCGCTAGCACTAGATGAATCACCTCTTTCAGGTGAGCGTCTACGAGCAGTTAAAATACGACGACGGGGCATTCGCTCATCATCAGTCGCTTGATTACCGGCGTTTCTATCATAACTTCTACCTACACGGCTACCCTCAGGCATTATCGAATGGAATGGTCTGATCTGGAACATTCAAGTAAATTCCATTTTAATAAATTCATTACTTCAAATATTTTATAGCATATAACCGTCAGTAGCATTAAGTAATTAAATCATCACTGATTCAGAACGAAATAAAATATTTTTATGGATATTTTTAAATAAATTTTATGCTCACCGCCAAAAGCTTCATGATTGAGGCTAGATCGAAGTTGAGACAGAGGTTTTGCATGGATGCCATTTTATAATTTTCTTTTTTCTCACTGTGTTTCTTCAAAATACCTGTAAGATATAAATATATATATATATATATATATATATATATTGTAAATAACGGATATATAGTATATATATAGTTGTTGTTACATATATTATTGGTTGGTTGCTACATATTATTGCTGTTGAGCAGTTGTTATTATTGGCTGGTTGGAAAGGTTGTTATATATATATTATATATATATTATTATATATATTTCATCCTCTACGCTGTAAAGACGATATTATTATTATTATTAACACCGGTATTATTATTATTATTATTATTATTATTATTATTATTATTATTATTATTATTATATTATTATTAATATTAATATTAATATTAATATTAATATTAATATTATTTATTATTATTTTTATTATTATTATTATTATTATTATTATTTATTAATATTATTATTATTATTATTATTATTTATTATTATTATTATTATTATTATTATTATTATTATTATTATTATTATTATTATTATTATTATTATTATTATTATTATTATTATTATTATTATTAATATTAACACCGGTATTATTATTATTATTATTATTATTATTATTATTATTATTATTATTATTATTATTATTATTATTATTATTATTATTATTATTATTATTATTATTATTATTATTATTATTATTATTATTATTATTATTATTATTATTATTATTATTATTATTATTATTATTATTATTATTATTATTATTATTTTTATTATCATTATTATTATTATATATTTATTATTATTATTATTATACTTGCGATTGCTTCATCCTTACCTTGTATAATGTACGCTATGCAGCCCTCGACAACCTCGCACTAAAAATGCCAAACTGACTCGACATTCCTACTAATATGGAAAGCTTAGAACGCCATGAAACAGTATACCATATGCCTAACACCTGGAATGTCCTGGATCCTATAAGGGTTTCAAGGCGAGTTTCGGACACCTGTCCTATCAAGTTCGCTCCGTTATGGAATGTATCTGGGAGGCGGGTTTCAGGATTGCCCTTAAGGCTTAGCTGACCTAGATACATTTATAACTCACACACCTGCGCCTTCGACCATTCGCTTAGGCCTCAGGGCGATCGGACTGTAAGAGGCGTACCTATACCGTATCTTTGAGAGCAGGTAAAATCAGGAAATCGCATGGTGATTCGCTCTAGGGTGTAATAAACGTTATAGGCCTCAAGGCTCCAATATGAATTCCGTTTGCCCTTAGGCGTAGAGACGAAGAAGAAGAGCGACAGGGGCAATCGCCCCGGGCCCCGCGCCTTATAAGGGCCCCGCGCCCTATAAGGGCCCCGCGCCCTATAAGGGCCCCGCGCCTTATAAGCTCGTGCGCTAACGATTTAATCCGATATCGCACGAAAGCTGCTAATATATATATATATATATATATATATATATATATATATAGCAAAGATATATATATATATATATATATATATATATAAGTTATTATTATACATATATTATTATATATATTATTATTATATTATGTTATTATTACATATATTACAATATTATATTATATATATATATTATGTATATACATGGTATGCCATATATATATAAAGGTTATACATACAGCAAAGGCGTATATATATATTATATGCTATTATTAAGGTTGCTGGCTACAAGGCTGGCAAGGTTGCTATATATATTTAAAACTTTTGGGTTGTATTCGTTTTATTATACATATATACATAAATAAATACATATATATGCTAAGAGCATATATTATTATTATAGGTTGTATGCATATATATTATTATTATATTATATATATATATTATTATTATTATTACATACATATATATACATATTATTATTATTATTATTAATTACATATATTATTATTATTATTATATATACATATATTATTATTATATATATATATATATTATTATTATTATTATTGCTGTTACTGTTATATAGCATGATATATTGAGTTGGAAGGTTGTTGTTGCTATTGCTATGCTACATACATATTATTACATACATACATATGTATACAAATGTATACATAAAATACATAGAGCTCTATAAAAGCAATACAGTGTATTTTAAAAAATTCTTGTTTGTTCTCGAAAATTTTGGTTGGAACGTTTTGAAACGTTTTAAATCATTATTCACGCACTTGTCAGTTGCCAGCAGGGTTACCAGATGTGGATAATTTTAACCATTGTGGCTAATTTCATAAGTTGCCAAAAGAAAAAAAATTTTAGCCTCTCGGTTTTTTGGCTAAATTTTGCTAATTTTTGTTAGATTTAATATAAATATAAAAATTATTTCATTATAACAGCCTAGAGTACCTAATGGATATCTTTAGTATAAAATTATTTAATTAACTTTTTATTGATTTAACAATTTATATATACAGTATATATATATATATATATATATATATATATATATATATATAGTATATATATATATATATATATATATATATATATATATATATATATATATATATATAATTATTTTTAATTTTTATATAATTTTTTTATCAATATATGTCTAAAAGTACTCTAAACCACCTGGCAACCCTCAACCCTGCTTGCCAGTCTATGATTTGCCACTTTCAGTTTCACGTGAATTTGTGTTTGCCATTGCAGTGTCATTACTCAGTGATATTTTATTTAAAAAGTAATTATTGAAAATGTTCTAATAAAAAGTTGTTTTGCATAATGAAAATGAACGCCGTAAATATATATTACATATTGAGCAGCAGCATAGCAGCGTTATTGTTGTTAGTTATATATATATTATATATATATATATATATATATATATATATATATATATATATATTTTATTATATATTATTATATGATATATATTACACATATCTTATTATTATTTATTGGAGAATATATATATATAGTTATATATATATTATGCTATTATTATATATATTATTATATATATACATATATATATATATATATAAGTTATTATATATATATATATATATATATATCCTTTCATGTTATGTTGAGCTAATTTTTTTTACATTAGGCTACTAATTTCCTAAAATTTTGCAGATTTTTTTTTTTTTAATTTCGACCAAAAGTAGGCATCAGTAAAAATAAAAATAGGTCAAAACTAAGCCCCCTTCCATTTTTTTTACTTTGACAATTTTTTTTATCATAAGGGCAAATATGGCATATCTCAACGTTTTGTCGAACTTTTTTTTGAATTCGATCAAAATTCTGCATATCTATGTAACATGAAAGGTCATATATAACAAAAAAATATATATATATATATATATATATATATATATATATATATATATATATATATATATATATATATATATATATATATATATATATATATATATTTGTAGATTCTGTACTGTAACTATCGGGTGTAAGCTTCGCGAGTTTTTTCGCGGTGTCAAATATGACTCACGTTTTGCGAGATTGTGGAGTCTACGCGATTAAACCTCTTTCACTCTCTCTTTCTATAGCTATACGGTATATATATATATATATATATATATATATATATATATATATATATATATATATATAGAGAGAGAGAGAGTTAAGAGTTATGAAACATAGGTTAGGTTAGGGTACGCAAGTTAACTCCAACCTACTCTTTCTATAGCTAATATATATATATATATATATATAGAGAGAGAGAGAGAGAGAGAGAGAGAGAGAGAGAGAGAGTCAATCTCGTAAACTCCACGTTCTCGCAAAACGTGAGTCAAATTTGACAATTCGCGAAAATTAAAACCGTTTATGGCAGTAGAAAAAACTACTGGTGAAAGCTTAGCTGATCAGATAGTTAATAAATTAGAGGAACTAGGTTTGTCTCTTGATAACTGTAGGGGGCAAGGCTATGATAATGGAGCTAATATGCTTGGAGATAAAAATGGTGTGCAAAGAAGAATTCTGAACATGAACTCCCGCGCATTCTTTGTGCCCTGTGGAAGCCACAGCTGGAATTTAGTGCTGGGTGATGCCGCTTTTTCATGTGTTCAGGCTCAGACATTTTTTGGTCTCTTACAGAGACTCTAAACTATTTTCTCTTGCTCGAGCGAGAGATGGGGCATTTTGAAGTCACATGTTGACATTTCCCTAAAACCTCTCTCAGAAACCAGATGGGAGTGTAGAATTGAATCTGTAAAAGCTGTGAGGTACCAGCTAAATAGTGTTTGTGATGCTTTATCCAACCTGTGTGAACATACCACAGACTGTGGGTTGATTAGTGAATGTCAGTCATTAGAAAACGAGATAACGACATACGAATTTGTAGTGTCTTTGGTTGTATGGTATGATATACTTATCAAAATACATACCATAAGTAAGGTATGGCAAAGTAAATATATGCATTTGGATGTAGCAGTTAAGCATCTCCAAGCATTTATTAATTGGTTAGATGAGTACCGCCAGAGTGGATTCTCCTCGGCACTGATAACAGCCAGAGAGATAGCTGAAGAAGTGGGAATTGACAGGAATTTTAAGCAAATTAGGAGAAGACGGAAAAAAATTTTTGTTCTCCTATGAACTAAAAGACGATGTTCCCGAATATTTCAAAATAAATTATTTTTTGGTCATAGTCGATGCAGTGCGAATGAGTTGTCATCCAAGATTTGAAGCTCTAAAATCACATGAAAAAACTTTTGGATTTATGTATCACATTAATGACCTCCTGCAGATGAATGATAAACTTTTGATGAAAAAATGTAAAGATTTGGAAATTTTCTTTAAGCAAAGGGGAACACCATGATATTGAAGTTATAGAGCTCTGTGAAGAGCTCAGAATGTTTTCAAGAGCTTATGACGGGGAAAAAGACGATATACTATCAGTTCTTAAATACATGGCCAAAAACGGGTTGTGTGATGTCATCCAAACATTTATGTTACTTTAAGAATAATAGCTACTATTCCAGTTACTGTAGCCTCTGCAGAGAGAAGCTTCTCGAAATTGAAGCTCATCAAAACTTACTTGAGAAACACCATGACTCAAGACCGGCTATCTGAACTGACTCTTCTCTCTATAGAAAAAAGACTTGGAGACTACTTTAGATTTTGATCATCTAATTAACGACTTTAGCTGCAAGAAAAGTCGCAGAGTTATTTTTTAAGGTAGCATATATATATATATATTAGGTTATTCTAGGTTAGGTTAGGTATAGTTATTGGTTGGTTATTATATATATTATTATATACATATATATATACAGTTATTATGTTATTATTATATTATATTAAGTTGTTGGTTATATATATATATATATTGCTGTTGTCAGGCTATTATTATATATTATTATTGCTATTGCTACTATTAAGGTTATTTATAAGGTTACAAATCAGTCAAACAGCAGCATATATACATATTATGCCATATTAGCTATATATATATATTAATATTATTATTAGCTATTATTACATATATATATTATATATATACATATTATATACATATTATTATTGGGTTATATATTATATATTATACATACTATATATATATATATAGCAGCATAGATAGTAGTATATATATATATATATATATATATATAAATATATATATATATATATATATATATATATATATATATATATTCCCATTACAATGTCCAGGGTTTGAACCAAGTTTGTTATTGTGCAGATTTTAATGCTTTATATACTTGTGTATGTTTTCTATTAAAACACCGCCCAGGGCCCCGCAAAGCCATTGCCGCCCCGGGCCCCGCAAAGTCTAGAGCCGCCACTGCCCGTAGGCCTAGAGACGAGGAAGAAGAAGAAAAAAAAATCTCCGTTATGTCACTAAGCCTAAACAGCCTTCCTCCTAATTTTGATATAGTTACAATGACTACGGAGGCTGGGATAGGCCTAGACAACACCCCGCCCACACATCTCCGCACATTACACTGTGATAGGTGTAGACAATACTCCTCCCATTCAGCCCCTAGCATTACGCCGTGATAGGCTTAAACATTTACACGCCCTTTCAGCTGAGAAGTATAAGAGTGGATCTTCTAGCGCTCACCTCCAGTTGTATTCTTCAGTTGTAGTCTCCAGTTTGAAAAGAGTGGAACTTCTAGCGCTCACCTCCAGTTGTAGTCTCCAGTTTGAATGGCTTGCTTAGTAAAAAACACGTTAATTAAGGACTTGGTGTGTTGGAGCGTGGTGCATCCTAACCTCGCTGTCACGTTGACTTACAGAAGAAAACCAACAGGGGAAAGCTACGTGACATGCGTGCCTCCATCTAACACATATAATAAACCTTTGTTTACATCTGTGGACAACATTTCATATATCATGGATGCGGTTTCGAGCTGGGCCTCAGGAGGATATCAAAACTGCAGTTTGACTAATGAATGGGGATTAGCTGTCGCCGATGGGGGCTGCGATGACCGTTCCCGGACAACGCTCGTGCATTCGCTACACAACAACGTTCCCAAGATCGACCTAGGTGTGTGGTTTAGGCGACAGACATCTGATGTTTTTTCACCATCACTTCACTCTTTCTCAGTTTACGGAAAACGAGACATTGAGCTCTTTATAAGAATGAATACAGAGTTTCAACGGAGAATCGACGATGTTATTGAACTCGAGGACCTATTAAACACCGCCCATCGTATTTTACATGATGCATTCTTAGAGAACTTTCTGTTCAACCCCGAGAACGTAGCTTCGATGATTGAAGCTATCGACATAGAGCAGTTTACAACTCTCTGGAATGCCGAGATGGAGCTAGTGAGATACAGAAATCACAAGTTGAACATCACAGCGACTGAGATTTTCTCATAATGATAATACTGAAAATAAAGCAATAATTGAGGTATTAACATTAAAATATAATTAAAAAAAATATTAATAATAATAATAATAATAATAATAATAATAATAATAATAATAATAATAATGATAATAATAATAATAATGACAGTGTTAATAATACCAGTGTTAATAATAATGATAATAATAATAATAATAATGACGTAGGTGTAGCTTAAAGACTGAAATATATATATATATATATATATATATATATATATATATATATATATATATATATATATATATATATATATATATATATATATATATATATATTATATGTAAACAAATCAGGAATGAAGCCTAACTGTGAAAATATATATATAGATATAAAGTTATTTTCGTATCTTTTTTTGTTACACAGACATATAAATTATATTTAAATACATATATACATGTATATATAAAACGAGATATATATATATAACTAGGCCTAATCCAGAATATATATATATATTATTGGTTATATATTTATTATATATATATATATATATATATTATATTATTAATATGTTATATTATATATTATTATTATTATTATATTTATATTATATATATATATATTACATAACTAGCCCAACTGTGAACATATATATATATATATATATTGGTTGTTGTTATAAATAGTTATGTTGAATTTGTAGCAGTTGTTATACATATATATATAAGGTTGTTGTTATAATCAAACCATACATTATAAGGGCTGGGCTGGTTATTATGTTAAGCAGAAAGCAAGATATATATATATAGCATATGCTAAAAGAGCAGTGTTAAGTTGCTACTGGCTATATATACAAGGCTATACTGTCATTGGCGTTGGCTAAGGCTAAGGCTGCTGGCTAAGGTTGCTACATATATATATTATAAGGTTGTTATATATGCTGGTTATGTTGTTGCTATGTTATAATATATATATATATATATATATATAAATATATATATATAGTTATACATATATATATATTATAGCAGCATATATGCGCGGCTATACATATACTACATACAGCATGTTGTTGTTGGCTATTATATGGCGCGGCTTTGCTGCTGGCTGGCTGGCGCAGCAGCAGCAGCAGCAGCAGCAGCGCGCGTGGGCCCGAAACGAAGAGCTACTCTTTTCTGTGGCATATACATATGGGTTATTATTGTTGCTACATATATACATATACTATTATATATATATATATATATATATATATATTATAATCCAAAGCCCAAATATGTACATATATATATACATATAGAGCAGTTAAGAGTTATATACATATATATACATGGCTATGGGCTGTACGTTGATTAGGCAGTTAGTTGAAGTTGCTGCTGGTTGGCTGCTACTATTGGCGTTATAAGGTTGGCTGCATGGCTGGCTATACATACAGTTGCTGGGCTATTGTTATGGTATCAAACTACATCATATATATATGCCAAGGTTATTATGTTATATTGTTAGTTATTATGCTATATATTACATATTACATACATATTATTATTATATTATTATTGGTTATTATGCTATATATATACATATATTGGCTATGACATTACATATTGCTGGTTATTATTGTTGCTGTACATTGGCTAAGTTAGTTATATATATATATATTATATATATATATACATATTATTATATATTATAATTATATATATTATTATATATATATTATTATTATTATATTAAGTTATTATTATTATTATTATTATATATATATTATTACACATATATTAATCAATATGTACATAATATTAGTTGCTATATATGCCATATATGTATATATTATTATTATTAAAATATTATATTAAGCATATATATATATATTATTACATATATATTATATATATATATTATTATTATTATACATATATATTATATAATATTATTACATATATTATTATTTCAAACTTTATTATTACAAACAGACATAAAAATTATTAAAAATTTAGCAAGAGTTAAGAAGATATATTATTGTTACATATATTATTACAGAGTTGAGGTTATTATTATATATATATATATATATATAGTTAGCATAAGAAGAGTTATATATATATATATATATATATATATATATATATATATATATATATATATATCTTTATGATACTGTTCTTTCAAGTTTTTTTATAGTTTAAATCACATATAGTAAATATTTATAATGTATTAGAAGTTAGAAGAAGTATTAGAAGAAGTTCTACTAGTGAGCAGAGACACTTTGCAGTAAATGCAGAACTATTATATACTAATGCGACCTAGATTATTTCAACGTGCTTAATGTAAGCTCTAGGATTCACCAGACGAAACTAAGATGGAGCAGGAGTTGATGTGGGGAACAAGGGCTGTAATAAATTTAAAGGCTAACTAGCCTGAGGCATATGTACACTATGGGAACAAGAGGATAATAATAATAATACAATAGCTGTCACCAAAAGCGGATGGATTGTCTTGCTGTAATCTCTCTCTCTCTCTCTCTCTCTCTCTCTCTCTCTCTCTCTCTCTCTCTCTCTCTTCGCTCTCTCTCTCTCTCTCTCTCTCTCTCTCTCTCTCTCTCTCTCTCTCTCTCTCTCTCTCTCTCTCTCTCTCTCTCTCTCTCTCGTATTTATATAAATAAACAAATGGAGAACGCAAAGATAACGGCCGATTTTCTTCAGCTTAAGGGGACGTTGCGCGTTGAAACACTAATGTAATTTTTTTTGGATAAATTATACATCATTCGAAAGAGGAAAGATTTCTGAACAATATTGGTTTTAATAACATATGCAAAAAAGGCGTTTAGAATTTCTGTAATTCTTCCCAAATTTCATGAATCACATTTTTATCAGCAATTTTAACAGTGTAAATTAAAACCGAAATATTAAAGATTTTTTCAAGGGGATTTCACTGAAATACTTGCCATACGCATATATTTTATGAAATAACTTACAAATAGCAGCATTATATAGAAAAAATTTTTTTTTTTGATTTTTTTGCTAAATCTCAACTTTTTTTTTCTCCATAAAATTTAAAAGTTATCAGAAATATACCAAAAGTTTTTATATTTGCATGAATCATACATCAAAATGTAGTTCAATATATACAAAATTGAAAACAAAAAAAAAATAAAAAGTATAAAAAAGTGTGGATTTTTTGTTATACCTGAAATAGCTGCTGTTGTGAAAAAAAGTTTTTTTTTTAGTAAAATAGTCAAGAAGTTGAACTGCGAGCAGCGGCAAAACCGTTAAGTATGTACAACAAATTTATATAAATGAAAAAAGGGTATCGCCAATTTTTACAAGTTATAAAAATTTAATTCTAATCAGATGAATAGTAAGTTATATGCCATCACCAATTATTTGAATTTTTTCTTTTTTTTTCTTTTTTTTTCGCAAATAAAAAAAAGAAAAATCGTAATTACTTTTTATTATATATCCGATTAATACGAAAACTTTCAGAGCATGTATAATTAGTTAACACACATATTAAAGATAAATTTTTTGTATATCAAACGCTTTTGCCGCTGTTCATGGGAAAACTAATAAATTTTGAAAAGTTTTCCCGCAAGTAGCAGCAAAACCATTTTGCGTACAGAAAATTTATCTAAATAAAAGATGTGTATATCGTCGAGTTATAAGCCATAAAAATTTCATTTTTATCAGATGAATAATAAAAATGTTGCATGATACCAATTATTAAAAAAAAATTTCGGGAACTCAAAAATAAAAAACCATGAAAACTTAATTATTATTTACACGATCAGTTTGAAATTTGCAGAGCGTATATAATTGGGGAAGGTAGACATTTTTTGTTAAGAGAAAATTTTTGTATGCCCAACAGATTTGTCGCTGCTCATGGGAAACATTTCAAAGTTTTCAAAGGTTTTCTCGTGATCAACGGCAAAACTGTTGGGCATACCAAATATTAATCTAAATAGAATATGTATATCTTGTAGAGGTAAAAAAGCTGTGAAAATTTCATTGCAAATCGAGTAAATATTAAAAAAGTTACACGCCACCTGTTCTATTTATTTAAAAAAATTTTTTTTTTTTGCTACTAAAAATATTTATAATAATTTTTTTTTTTTTTTTTGTTCAATCAATACGAAACTTTCAGATCATATACTACTAGGCAAGATTTACATTTTTTGTTTATATAAATGTTTTGTAAACTCAAGGGGTTTGCCGCTTCATATGGGGAAACCTTTGATAATTTAGAAATTTTCCCATGCACAGAGGCAAATCCATTCTCCATACAAAAAATTTATTTAAACAAAAATTATGTATCTTCCCAAACTATACTTACTCCGAAAGTTTCGTGCTGATCGCATGAATAATAAAAAGGTTATAGTGATTTTTCATTTATGACATATCAAAATTGAATACCCCCCCATATCCCCCTGTATATTGTGAATAAAATATTTTTTGCATGTTGAAAATAACCAGACCATTCGAAAGAGCATTAAATTCTACACTAGATAGTGTTAAAACCTAAAATTCATAGAATTGATGATTACTACCCTCAAAAGTTAGGAACCCCTACGCGCAACGTCCCCTTAAAAGAATTTAACATTCCTATCGCATCAATGAAAAATTAATTTAAACTTAGTTGGCTCGCAGTTGTATTCAGTAAATTAGTTATTTTTCTAATAATTTTCGTGACTAACTCATCGTAAAAAGTTAATTTTATATAAAGCCTCTTTTCATTAGCAGACTGAAAAGTTTGAGAAGGGTGAATTTTCTTCGTTAGTAGTTTTTAAATAATTTGTCAATTAAAAAAAAAAGTTGGGGAATCATTTTTCAAAATAAGTTTCTTAAATAGCCGAGATCATTACTAAGATTTAAATGCAATGAAGAAATTTTGTATTCTCTAGCAAACAGCGTTTTAATCAAATTTACTTTAAACATGCATGGGCTAAATGATCTAAATTTTGTTATTATTCCGGTATACGTAGGTTTTTCTAAATACTGAAGTTTGAATTTTTTTTTTTATTCGTATATATATATATATATATATATATATATATATATATATATATATATATATATATATATATATATATAAGAAGCAGCAAGGTGTTGTTATAAAGGATATATTATATTACATTTATACATATTATTATTATTATTATTATTATTGCTATATATTTTTATTTATATACATATATACATATATATTACTTCTATTATTATTATTATTATTATTATATTTATCTATTCTCTTTACATGAATCATTTCCATGGGCAAGTAGCGTAAAACAAAGGTTACAGCATATTATATATATTATTATTATATATATTATTACTATATTACATATATATATATATATTATTATATTATTATTATTATTATTATTATATTATTATATTATTATTATTATTATATACATAGTATATATATTATATATATATATATATTATATGTATAATTATTAAATAGTATATATATATATATATATATATATATATATATATATATATATATATATATTTGTAGATGTTTTATTATAAAATACATAAAATATTATATATTATGTTTGGATGTAAAAAAAGAAGTTCTACTAGTGGGCAGAGAAAATCCACAACAGATGCAAAACTAATATACACTAATGCGAACTAAATTATTTCAACGTGCTTAATGTAAGCTCTAGGATTCACCAGACGAAACTAAGATGGAGCAGGAGTTGATGTGGCGAACAAGGGCTGTAATAAATTTAAAGGCTAACTAGCCTGAGGCATATGTACACCTATAGTCACGGCAAATAACGAAGCCTCTCTCGTTCCCCAAACACATACCATGGTGACTAAGTATATATATATATATATATATATATATATATATATATATATGGTTAGAGTGGGCAGTTATATAGCAGTTAGATTTCGATCTTTTAGTATGTAAGTTATATATAAGTATATATATATATATATATTATATATATATATATATATAATATATATATATATATATATATATATATATATATATATATATATATTAGATACCTTAGGTATGGATTTAATATTGGTATAATTTTATTTTTTTTAATTTTTTTTTGAAAAAAATTTAATTAAAAATGCGAAAAGAAATGTGGCCGAAAAAATTGTATTTCTATAATAAAATAATTTGTATGTTTAAATTTTTACAGAAATTTTCAAAATTCTCGTTTTGCCCATTCTTGCATCTGACTCTCGTCCTTAACAACCTAAATCGAGCACATTGAATCATATACACATGGTATGTATATATATATGCGCACTTATATATATATATATATATATATATATATATATATATATATATATATATATATATATATATATATATATATACATACATTATAGTATATTATATTAAGTTATATATATATATATATATATAGAATATATATAAGGTTATATATATATATATATATATATATATATATATATATATATATATTCTCACCTCACTGCGGAACAAGCGAAGGCCGCCGCGCTTCCACTCTATCGACCACGCTGAGTTTGGGTTCGATTCCGCCTCTCCCCACCACGCGAAGGCTATTTTGAAATTTTCCACGTATGATTCGAATATCACGGGTAATTCAGCTTCACGTTCTTTATATTCAATATTTCAAATTTCTTCCTTTTGTAATTTTGTATTTAATATTTATTTAAAAATGCGAAAAGAAATGTGGCCGAAAAAATTGTATTTCTATAATAAAAATAATTTTGTATGTTTACAGAAATTTTTATCCATAAATAAAAATTTTTCTTTTCTTCGCTTCCATTCTAGTTTTTACTGCAACCTAAATCGACGACTGTTGAATCATATATATATATATATATATATATATATATACAATATATGTTATGTTGGCGATAAGTTGAGCGGGTATAGCATGTATGCTGGGCTGGGCTGGTTGGTTGCTGGTTGGTTACATATAGCAGCGAGCGGGCTATATAGCAGCAGCAGTGCTATATAGTATATATATATATATATATATATATATATATATATAGTCAATAACTGGCAACCTTTGGTGTGAGTTAATTGCCATTTCAATGTGCCCATTTCCGTACTCAAATATATATATATATATATATTATATTTATATATCATATGTTGTTGTTATGAAGAGCATATATGAAGAAGAGGCATATGCTGCTTATTATACATATATATATTATTAGTATATATATATATATATATATATATATATATATATATATATATATATATATATATATATATATATATATATATATATATATATATATATTATATATATATATATATAAATTATATATATATATATATATATACATATATTAGAGTATATATATGATATGATATATATATATATATATATATATATATATATCCATATACTCTCTCTCTCTCTCTCTCTCGTATTTATATAAATAAACAAATGGAGAACGCAAAGATAACGGTCGATTTTCTTCAGCTTAAAAGAATTTAACATTCCTATCGCATCAATGAAAAATTAATTTAAACTTAGATGGCTCGCAGTTGTATTCAGTAAATTAGTTATTTTCTAATAATTTTCGTGACTAACTCATCGTAAAAGTTAATTTTATATAGAGCGTCTTTTCATTAGCAGACTGAAAAGTTTGAGAAGGGTGAATTTTCTTCGTTAGTAGTTTTTAAATAATTTGTCAATTAAAAAAGTTGGGGAATCATTTTTCAAAATAAGTTTCTTAAATAGCCGAGATCATTACTAAGATTTAAATGCAATGAAGAAATTTTGTATTCTCTAGCATACAGCGTTTTAATCAAATTTACTTTAAACATGCATGGGCTAAATGATCTAAATTTTGTTATTATTCCGGTATACGTAGGTTTTTCTAAATACTGAAGTTTGAATTTTTTTTTTTTTTTTTTAATCGCTCGACGAGTATATATATATATATATATATATTAAAGAGTGATAGAAGGAGGTAGATGGTAAGTTCTTATGAGTTATATATATATATATTAAGGTTATGATATATTATTAAGTCTCGAGTGTATATATATATATATATATATATATATATATATATATATATATATATATATATATATAATAATAATAATAATAATAATAATAATAATAATAATAATAATAAAATAAATATAAAATTTCTTTTAATTTGTCAAGAAAACTATCTTTCTTTTACCCCTGGAGGCAAGAGATAAAATCCGAGAAAAGCTTACCTTTTTGACCACATTTTCTTCAAGGTAAATTAATTTTTAATCCCTTTGAGTTCGCGCTTCATTAGCTATAATTCAACCATGAAGTCTTAAAGCATGGATGGGAATGAAAATTTATTCATTTTATTTCGTATTTTTAATACTAAAAATACACACTTAGAGCTCCAATTCGTATAAAAATATAAATTGAGATAAGGACTAGAAGGCCGCTCAGCACGGTCAGCTAAGCTTCGGCTTACCTGCCCATCACAGTGCTGGAGCGACCGTGAGGACGGGATTCGAGTTCCCATCCCGTCCAAATTTTATATATATCACAAGTGGGGAACTAAGAGAGTGGGGGAAAGTAGGGGATAAACTCCCTCTCTCCTCAATGACGCGACAAGACGATGCGAACGAACGA
>JABUQX010087312.1:20000-22500 GCA_015478945.1 Trachelipus rathkii
TATATATATATATATATATATATATATATATATATATATATAAATATGATCCATTGTAATATGCCACATTCAATTTCTTCCGTTGGTTGCCAAATCGTAAAAAATTGACCTTGGGACTGTCCTTTTATGCCAAAGAAAAAATATTTTGTTAAACTTAAAATATTATATATATATGTTATATACATATTATTATTATATATTATATTATATATGAGTATATTATTATATATATATTACATATATATATATATATATATATATATATAAATATATTATTATAAATATAAGAGTTATATATATATATATTGGTTATTATTATTATTATATATAAGAGAGATATAGGTGTGTAGTAATATATATATACATATATATATATATATATATATATATATATATATATATATATATATATATATATATTTTATTTTTTTATTTTTTTTAATATTTTTTTTATAAAAAATATTTCTTTAGCAAAAAAGGTGAAATCGTCAAGGAGAAATATTACAGATTGTGCAAGCTTGGAAAAAAATCGAATGTCTCAGTCTATCTTGAATGGAGGCATATATTGTACAATAAATTGCTAGTTCCTTTTTTTTTATCTAAAGAATACTCGCAACCTAGATCGCAGAGATGGCAAGAGTTGGGGTCTCTCGGCCTCCCGGTGGATGACGCGGGTGACTTCGTCCCCTCTGTCCCCCGTCGGCTCGAGCCCCCCTAAAAAATAATTTTTCCATGAAAGCTGTAAATTGTTTAATAAATATAACTAAATATCCATCACCACCAATTTTTTCGCTATTATTTATAACTTCTTCAATGCAGACATGACGACAAAAATTGTACCAATCCACAACTTTTTAGAACTACTACTTAACAATTTTGCAACCGAACAAACAGGGGTGTTCAATGTAAAATAATAAATTGCATTTAGGACAACGGAAATAAAAATTAAACTTTCTATTATATATACATTCTGTATCACAAATACACTTTTGAGACTCTAAAATTAACTTGTAGTACATTAAAAAAGCAAGCAAAGTGATCTTATCAGATATTACAGATTCTAAATCAAACACGTCCATCTTGAACAAAGTTGAAATCATAACTAGTTTAAAACTTTTTTTTTTTAATAAAATACGTAACTGTCCGAATCTGTACCCTAAATATAATAAAAAGGACTAATCTGGCAACATCAAGTTTAAGACCAAATGTGTCACTCTATGTAAAATTAAATATATATATATATATATATAGTAGTTAGTATATAGTATATAGCAGAGCAGAGTTATATATATATATATATATATATATATATATATATATATATTATATATATATATATATATATATATATATATATATATATATATATCAGAATATGACATATTAATACAAATATGACTAACGAAAAGGGAAACAATTATAACAAGAAAGTCAAAACCTTTAATTATACCCCAATCTTAGTTGAGTGTAGAAGTTAGTTATGAGTCAGTTTACCATTTTCTTACCATGTTTCTCCAATCAATACTCAAATTTGATTACAATACGTTAATTGATGTCTTAAATATTTCTTAACCTGAAAATTATCTTTCTTCTGGTTTACTCTCGATGTTAGTTAAAGATGTGAATTATTGTAAACTAGATATAGAGATTTATGTACTATTCCAATGAAAGATAAACATACATCATTTGTGTGCGCTTCTGCCGCTCTATATTGGGGCTTAGGTAATTACCTGAAAAATTTCTCTTTAAAAGGAATATTTTCAACTTATTTCGTAATGGGTCCAGTCAACTACTTATGATGTAAAATCACTTGCCGATTCCATCTCTTTTCTTCTTTGGATGATTCGGATTCAACCCTGCACCTGCTCTTCACATCCAAAGGGAATCAAAGTGGAGGCCCCTCGTAATTAGTTTTGCTCCCCGAGGAGTCTTTCACCCTCATCCACTTTATTTTTTAAAGAGGGCCAATTCGCTCAAATAGGAAATTAGCTTTTTTTCCTGGCCCAACTCTGTTTGGCCAACTCATTTTCTAGCGAATAGATTTTTACAAGAAATTGTTTTTTCTTTAACATTTTTTCAACTATATAAATTTTAGTCTATTTATATAGATGAATATAAATTGCAGATATTATTGAGCAGCAGTATATATATATATATATATATATATATATATATGTTGTTATATATATATATATATATATATATATATATATATATATATTTATCGTTGATCAAACTTCCTTTCGTGAATCCGAACGATGAATCAACAAAGATACGTGTTAATAAAACTAGATCAAGTATTCTCTATATTGTTTATTTTATTTTCAAACGAACTTAATTCATAAGACAGTTGGGTAAAAATATGGCATCTCTAGGTGCCATTCAAAGAAAGCTTAACGAACTACTTCTGAAAATAACATTCTCAAGCTAGTCTCGCATATTACCATGATCTGCCATCGATGGGTTAAGTTCTGTTGGAAATACATAGCAGCAGTATATA
>JABUQX010087312.1:27500-31205 GCA_015478945.1 Trachelipus rathkii
CTTTTCCACATGCTACTCCATACCAACATCGAATGAGTTAAGGAAAGACAGCTTTATTTTTTATAGTTTTTACCACTTGAAGGCCATAGAAGAAGATGCCTAGAACTGGTTACATATTTTTTGGAAAAGGACCAAAGAAAACTGGATATAGTTTTGAAGAACCTAAAAATAGATCTTTTTGTTGGTTTCCCCCCCATCTTAAGGAGACCAGACCTTTTTTTCTTTTTCTTCGACGATATAGGCTTTTTGGATGAATACTACCTTTCCGCTTCCAGGCCATGACATCTAAGTACAGTAAGCGGCGCTTTCTCTTCTTTTTAGCACTCCCTGCTGCAAGGAAATCCCAAGGACTTTGGCCTATCCCTTAAGGTACTATGGAAGATACAGGTATAACTGGCTTGGGTTGGGCTATGGTTAGTGTTGCCACAGAAAAATTTGTTTGAACATTATGATATTTTTTAAATCAAACAGTAGTTGATTAAATTTGCCCCTAAAACCCAAGGATTATTTTTAATAATCAGTTTTTGCAACTGCTTATTATATTGTTGAAATTTTCCATCATTGTATTATTCGTATTTGCATTCTTATTGTTTTAAATAATATAATTATTATTAAAATAGTTAATCATTTAATTAATCATTTAAGTTTTGAGTATTATGTCGTTCAATATATATATACTCTATATATTATAGATGTATATAATTTATGTATATTTATATATATATTATATATATATATATATATATATATTATATATATATAGTATATATCTATATATATATTTATTCTATAATAATTATTAAGAAAAAGCCCTCTCATAAAAATTTTAAAGCTGGCCCCGCCCCCGCCTAAGCCCTTGGGGGGAGCTCCTGGGCCCGGGAGACCGGCCCCTGAATACTATAATATTCCTAATAATATAGCTATAATTATATTAATATATATATATAATAATATATAATATATATTATATATTATATAAATTATAAATAATATTATTAATATATGATATATTAATTAAATATATTAAAAATATGGATAAAAATAAAATTAATTAATATATCTAATAAAATATATTATATTAAAGATTATAATATAAAAATATAATATATATAATATATATATAAATATTTATATATATATATATATATATAATTAATATATTATATATATAATATAAATTTATATTAATATATATAAATATATATATATTATATAATAATTTTATAAATATAATATTTTTTAATGATATTTTTCCCCCTATCTAACCCTGTTAAACCTGGCCTATAAATTTGACTTTAAATTCTTTATTAAGCTTGCCTTTTTTTAATATAAATTTTTAAAAAGTTAATTAACTAAATATTGCAATTTTTTAAATTTCATAATTAACATAGCAACATTCTATTAGAAAATTAAAATTAATTTTTTTAACGGGAGGTGCACCTATTTATTAAGTTCAGTGCCCAATTTTCACCCCTTAAAAAATGACTAATTCGGAATTATCAGCCAATTTTGAACCTATAAACACCAAAACTGTAGCTTTTTTTCCCCTCTAAAACGTTGTTTTCCTGTGTTTTTCTGTGTCTGTAGTCCCTTCCTTTTTCAAAGGATTTCAATTTTTCAAAACCTTTGTTTTTGACATTCGTATCAACTTCCAGAAATTTTTTCGAAATGACTTAAACTTGAAATATGCTAGATGGGTCCATTATCTACAAAAGTCACGAAGTGCCTTTTTGATTTTTTGCACGTTTGTGCCTCAGCGTTGTCTAATTTTCCAAACCCACTTTTGGGATTTTAAAAAGAGAAATAATTTTTTTCCTGCTTCGCAGCGAAGTGGATAAAATTTCAGGGCCTAATGTAGTCAGGAGAGTGCACGCATTTTTTCACCTTAGATGAATTTCTTTCTGTAATGTATTCGTTTCTTTGGATTGTTCTTCGGAACAAGTTTTTCCCCCAAAAATTTTTTCTATGTAATTGCTTTTACAAAACCTAAAATTCTCTGGAGTAACCAAACAACAATATCTAAGTCAAAAGATGCATCTCGGTCCGACTGTACACAGCACTGAATTTGATGATGATTCGGAACAGGTTAGAAAAAAGGCATCTCAATTTTCCACTTTTTCAAAGACGTTTGAAAATTTCGGAATATGAAAAAATTGAAATATAAATTAATTTTCTAACTCCATTCCGATCAACAATCAAATTTTTAGGGCTTGATAAACGGGGAGATGCATCTTTTTTACTTAATAATTTTTACTTAATACTCCAAAAGAAAATTTTTTTAAAGAATAAATTTCCTTTAAAATTTTTTTTCTAAAATTGGTTCCAAGAAAAATTCAAAAGCTAAGGCAATAAACAAGAGAATTATTTAAGTAAATAAATGTGCATCTCTCTCGTTTATATGCCACCCTGAAAATTTCATCCAAACTTCGCCAAACAAGAAAAAAAAATTTCGCATTTTCATTTTAACAAAATCAAAAAAAAAAAAAAAAAAAAAAGAGGTTTAAAAAATGGAGAACGAAAACGCTGAGGACAAAAAACAAAAAATCGAAAAAGTACTACAGTGACTTTTGCAGGTAATGGTCCCATATATGCATACCTCAAGTTTGAAGTCATTTTTCACTAAATGAATTCTATTTTTTAGAATATCGAAAAATGTCAAAAAAAACTATGGGTGTTTTGCTTTGATTTAAAATGAGGCTGTTATGAATATTCTGAAAGAATTACTTCAGAAGCAGAAAAACACCAAAAAGCAACGTTTTAGAAGGGCCATAAAAATCTAGTTTGGTGTTTATAGGTTCAAAATCGGCTGATAATTCCGAACTTTTATGTCCATTTTTTAGGGGGTGAAATTGGGTCCTTGTCTTATAACATATCTCCTATAAATTATTAGTTGTCGCCCAGATGTTTTCAGGGTACTACATTTGCTTCTATCGGGGGCGTTTTATGATTGCCCAAAAATAATAGAAATATGCATCTTGATTGGCTCCTACAACTCCTGTGGTTGGCTCCTAAATAGTGATCCAATCTTCATCTTGCGTTGTTTTTTTAATTATATTTTTAATGATTTTGGTTTTCGACATTCCGAATCCGAATTCAGCACCTTCGGATTCGAATCCGGATTTCGCGATCGGAGCTCCGAAACTCCGAATCCGTAATTGTAAAATCTCGATCCCCGAATCCCGATCCGGTCCAGCACCTGCGGGATTCTGAAATCCGAACCGAATCTCGTTGTGTGGTGAAAGGGCTCCGAATCCGCAAATCCCGAATATCCCGAAATCCAGCAGCTTCGATTCGAATCCCGTAATCCCGAAACTCCGGCTTCGAGCAGGCCTCGCCTCGCCGAATCCGGATTCGAATTCCCGCGAATTCCGGATTCGCGGAATTTCGGCCATCACTGATATATATAATATATATATATTACATAATATATATATATACTATACATATATACTTATATATAATATTGATATATATATACTATATACTATATATATTATATATTTATTATATATATAAATATTATATATATATATATAATTATATATAGTATATATATATATATATATATATATTATATATATATAATATAATATATATAATTATATATATAAGGGTGGATTTATTTGGAGGTTTGTTTTTACGATGGAAATAAACCGAATACATTGAAGCCTTTATGGTGAAAAGTTTAAAGAAGCGCAAGATACA